>JBBPRS010000458.1:0-14513 GCA_038093155.1 Boletus huronensis
ATAAAAGTGTCTGAAAGGAATAGATAAGAGAAGTGAAGCATAAGGACGATAAAAAATGAAAATTTGTCCTTGATTACACTGTAATCCTAGTGCATGGCACTTGCTTATGTTAGCCTGTAACACCCTCTAAGTCCCCATCCTACTTCTGAGTGGACACTGAATACAATTGTCACCTCAACCTTTGCCTTCCAATTGCTCTTGTCCTCAAACTTGTCTTTGAGCTAGTATTCAATGCTTGAAACTCAGTTATCAACCATTCTCTAGTCTCTGCAAGCCAGCAGATCAGTACTCCTCGTCCTTGTTCTTTTGTTATCAAGTTTATGCTCATCCCTATCCGGGTCGATCGTAACATACAATATGAAAGAGCAACATAGAGTTGTCCATGAGAGAAAACAGAAGAGCGCAAATCAATTCCAATATTTCTGACAGACTGGCCTTGAGACTTGTTGATGGTCATTGCATAGGCCAAGTAGACAGAAAATTGCAGGTGGTGAAAAGGAACAGGGAAATCTTCTAGCCCAGAATCAAGGGCTATTCTGGGAATCAGCACCATATCACCATCATCATCCTCTTTCAACACACGGCACTCCAAGATCCTGGGAGTAGATCTGATAAGTCTTAATCTTGTACCATTATAGAGGCCATGGATGGGGTCCAGGTTTTGCAACAGCATGAGAGGTGCACCATTCTTCAGCTCCAATTTGTGTAAGGGAAATCTAGGAGGGGATAGAGAATGCAAGACTTCTGGTTGAATATAGTCATACTCTATCAGTTATAGAGTCTGCACTGATGTAAGTGGCCATCTCCTGTGGATGAATAGCTTCTAGAATGGTAGAGTTGATCTCATGAACCTGGACATTTCTAGGAGTAAGGATGGTGTGATCCAGGAAATAGTGGTCAGGAAGGTGTTGGTGAGGTTGGAGAGCCAGAAGATCAGAGTACATGGCATCAATCAGAGATGCAATGTTATCACCACAATGCATGTGCTGAGGAAGCTCCACTTCTCCATCTGTATTGCCTATGTGCAAAAGATGTTGTGCCCATTTATCAGATTCAGGATCCTGGCCAAGGCGCATGTTCTGATGGAGATAATGGACATTCATTTGAGCCCAGAGATTGGAGTGAGTGAGGATGGCAGGAACAATTTGTGCTCTGGAGCCATGCTGGATAACAGGTAGTGTTTGTCTGAAATCTCCACTGAACAATGTAGTGATTCCTCCAAATGGCCTAGCTTGATCTATCAAATCCCTCAAGGTGCGATCTACAGATTCCACCACATGATGATCTTGAGAAGCAGCTTCATCCCAGATAATAAGAGTAGTTCTTTGAAGGAGTTGATGAGTAAGGTCATCCTTTTTGATATTACAGACACTTTGTTCATGACAGGGAATGAGGATTTTGAAGTGGCAATGAGCTGTATGACCACCAGGAAGGAGAAGAGAAGCAATGCCTGTGGAAGCAACACAAAGAACAATCTCCCCTGTTAAATGAATAGCAGAAGCAATGAACTTGGAGACATAGGTCTTGCCACATCCACCACCACTTTGGAGGAAGAACATTCTTCCATTCCTGTTTGTGACACTGTCTAACACTGCCTGGTAGAAATCCCTTTGCTCCACATTGAGAGTAGCCTGTCCTCTTTGCACAAAGTCCTGCAACTCTGGAACATTGAATGCCATTTGCTCATTGATAAGTTGATTTTGAAATGGCCAAAGAGCGTACTGCTCAAGGCAAACCTACAACCAAACAAGAAAAGAGAAGAGAGAAGATCGAGTGGATCTCTATGGGGGAAATTCCCAAGAGAACTAGACTGAGGAAATCCTCATCGTAGTCTCTGGGTTTATATAGCATACTACCTATTTGTACATGTGTGCACTAGATCTACCAATGTAGGGTCTAGGGCGACGGAGATTAAATATGCATGTATCAGAACATTCTGATAGGTATAGGCATGGATCAAGAATGGAAGAAGAAGCATGAGTGGTAATTAAATAAGAAGAGAAGTCGACAGAGATTACCGTGTGACCAATATGACCATATGGGGATAGATCCTGATCGTAGATCAGATTGGGGAAAGAAGAGAATCACCAAGTCGTCTATACTATGGCATGAGCCGTAGTGGATGATCAGAGATCTCCATGTGAGTAAGGTAATCTGATAAGATAAGATAAAAGTGTCCCTCCACTGAGTGGATGTTATTCACTAGGCCTTACCGCTGAAGCTGCCTTTTTCTTAGAAGAATAAACTAAAGTAAAATCGGGGAAAATAGATAGACTGGTGGGAAAGTCTGACATAACCTGTTACGACCATAACAGATTTCCCCTATTGACAGCCCAGTTCATTTGTGGTCTAGGCATATCAAAGTCTTGTGTTCTCCTGCCTGACTTTTGAATGCCTTCAGCTATGAGATAGAGGCCATAATCATAGATTTGATCTTGGGTAGGATGAGGAATATAAGGGATGCTTTGGGGATTTTGAAGATAGTATTGCAAGTCATCACAGAGATGATTCCTACATTGCTCCCATAGCCTAGTTGGATCAATAGGGGCACATTGAACCAAAATGATGACAAAGAGCCTGCATAGTTGGAATCCAGTTTGGAAAACAGCAGCATCCTGAAGACATCTCAACCACTCTCCATCATCTTGCAATAGGCCAAGTGCATTGCAGGCATCTTTGAAAGAATCATGAAGGTGACCATTTACAGTACGAAGATATTCAAAGGATGTTGCACCTGTGAGAGATGTTAGTTGAGAGACAAAGTGGCAGAAATATAGACTTACCCTTGACCTGTGTGAGCAAAAGGTGCAAATAGAACTTTTCTCCAGCTGAAGGATATACAGCATACATTCTACCAATGGCCTTGTATCTTTGGTGCACTTTCCATATAGCATCCTTTTTGTACCATACAAACTTGTTTGGAAAGTCTTGATAAAGACAGTTATGTGCCCCAGCATCTATGAGAGCTTGTTTTGTATTGGCATCAAACCAACCCATGAGTTCAGTAACTTTGGGATTTTCCACCAATTCTTGAATATTGGCATCAGCTCTGAATACCACATTCTGTTCTCCTGGAAGATGGACTAGAAGACGATAGACAGCTGGCCATTCCCTATGCATGGGGAACTCAAAGATATTGTGACATGCTTGGGTGGAGGAGATATATCTTGCATTAAGGTAGGAATGAACTTCATCACTTCCCTCTTGCTGAACAGTAGCTCTGTCTGGACCCTTGTAGATGTACTTGTGGATGTACTTGACTGCCTTTATAGACCCACAGACCTCCAGGTTGATATGACAGTTAAATTTCACCAAAAGCTCCCTGAGATGAGGAACCACATGTTTGTTGTCAAAGACATTTTGAAACTTCTAGATGGTTCTATTATTCTGAGGGCGAGCATAGTCTGGATATCCATCCTTCTTGATAATAGTCTGGGCAGTATAGGGCTTGGGAAATTGCTTTGTGCAGATATTGTTCTGTATACATCTTTGGGGAGTGCAGGGACCATGGAGCATATATTTGGTGACAGCTTCATGAAGTTGGGGATGAAGGCCAGGATCAGGAATTTGTGCTGAGATAATGGCATCAACATGCTTCACAGTATGAATCTTGTTTGCTTCCTTCAAGAAGATCAAAAGATGCATGTGGGGTAGACCACGTTTCTGATACTCAATGGTGTAGACAAACCCAGCTACCTGTCCAAAGTACCCATCTCTGACCATTTTCAAAAGAGCCTGTTGCTTTCCATGGAAAACATGGGCAACCAGATCTGGTCTATCTGTTACGTTTTATTCGTTGTCTTACCATTCCATGTCTATATTTTACTTCTGTTCCCTTTAACTCTCACGATTACCAGCTGTTTTGGCCCCGTTTGGTAATCTTTGCCCACGCTTTACATGAACGTTCCTCAACATTCTTTCTTCTTCTTATGGGTTGTATTAGTAATCATTCCATGATGTTCCAGGACATTCTTTTGATTACAAATCATTCTCAGGCCGATGTATATATAAACCCTTGTACTTCCCCGGTTAAGATCTCCCCATCTTGACCTCCTTTTATATCTTGAATTCTATGCTTTGACTCTTTGAGTCTCTTATCTCTCTAAGTCTTCATCCTACTTTCGAGTGGACGCTCTTTGAACCTCAGAATCTTCCAAGACGTATCTGTCTCTGTCTTCGTCTCTAGTTGCTCGCGCATCTAGAACCCCCTTGATCTTAGTTGGAGCGGTCCACTAAGACCAACGATCTATCAAGACTTCTTGCCTTCGCATAGAAGGATCAGTAGTTACTCTGGACTCTCTCGACCTCGCCCTCTCTTGTGTCCGACAAAGCCCTCATTCAGGCTCGTCTCCAAGTCCAATATCCAGACCTTGACATCCCTAAACACGCTCGACAACACTCTTGCTTCTGCAAGATCGACTATTGTCCATACCACCATCAGTACTAAACTTAAGAAAGGCTACGGCTGTTCCTACCCGGACCATCTGTAACACTATCTACTACTGACTGGCCTATATAATGAACAATGAGTGAAACATAGGATATTAGAAATATTAAAATACACATACCTGGAAAGAGATTCTCAGTGATTTCTGGCCAAGTTCCATTGGCAGTCATGGTTAAAAAAAGATCTGGCTTTTTATATTCCCTACAGATAGCAAGGGAATCTTGAAGTAGTTGATGCATATAGCGAGGACCACCCTTATGAGAGGATGGAAGAATAACACGCCCAACCTGAGCCAAGTCTTGATTACCATTCTGAGCCAAGTGATCCTATAACCCCTTATATAAATCAGCTCTAAGCCTGGTCTGATTATTGGCCACCCAAGTGAGGTTGCACTGTTCAATAGAAGCCCATGCATCACAGACCAGCTGTTGAAAAAGTCTTCCAGCTTTGAAGAGATTGGGTGGCTCTATCTCAAGAGGATGGGTGTGTAGATGATAGGCATACCAAAGTATTTGAGTAACCTTTTTGGAATGATGTAGACCTCCATTAACTGCTGTCAAAGGAATGTCTAAATGCCAACCCTCCTGTCCATGTGGAAACAATAGAATATAATGGAGTGGAAGATAGGAGGGATGGAGGTTGCTGATACAATGAAGGCCACCACCTTGAAGGCATAATACAATGTCCCTGTGTGATTCAACATTTTCTGAACCATCACCAGGTACAATGGCTGCAATTTCATCCACAGTAGGAAGATTATATCTTCTGCCATCAGCACCCTGCTGCAAATGTAAACACATGCGAATGTCTATATGCTGCTCTGGAGGTTTAGCTCTCATGATTTCATAGGCCTGCTGGTAGATAGGAGCATAGGGATGATGTTGTGTAAGGGTGTGGTGTAAGTCCAGTAAGATATCTCTTTAAAGGTCTGGATTTCTATGAAAACACCTATTTGTGGCCTCCTATGGATCATAGATATAGAGTTGAACATAGGAAGGTTGAACATCCTCTGGTGGAATAAGAGCTCCCATAAGATGGTGGAGTGTACCATGTATGCGAAAGGATGCAGGACCAACTCCTTGGACAGTATGTCTATCAACTTCAACTCCCACTGAAGTGAATGCAATAGTATTGTTGTATTGGCAGATATTTTTTCTGAAGTCTCTATGATCTTGAGGATCATCAAAAAGGACCTGGAGAGAAGGTGGCCATTGCTGGATAGAGGGAAGAACAACTTGGCCTTGAAGACAATATAGTCCAAAGTGTGGATTACGGATACTGGAGTTGGAGAGCTTTTCTGAGAGAAAATGCAAGGCATGGCACTTGGGGCATTGGATATTCATAAGACCAAGATAATGAGGCTGTATAGGCTCAGTATATGGTATGCCACCAGGAGGCATTTGGAGTAGTGGTGATGGTGGTGGATCTGGATCTATATTTAGAATTAGAATTAGTATCTAAAAAAATTAGTGAAGGATATATAACTAACCTGGATCAGGATTAGGTGGTGGTGGTGGTGGTGAAGGTGAGGGTGGTGGTGGTGAAGGTGAGGGTGGTGGTGGTGAAGGTGAGGGTGGTGGTGGTGGTGGTGGTGATGGGGGTGGAGGTGATAGAGAGGAATCTGAGGATAAGGGAGAGGATGGAGCTGGTGTTGAATTGGAGGATCTAGAAGTAGGTCCAGGAGAGGGCTGAGGGTCCTGATTTGCATTATGAACAGATGCTTGCTGTTGTCTTTGCTGATCCTGCTCATATTGTTTTGCTGAGCTCTGACTATATTCTTCCAAAGCCTCTGAGAGCAAAGCCTGAGAAAACTGTTGGATTTGCTAAACTGCAAGATGCTCTTGATGTTCATGCTCCTCTTGTTGTTGTTGTAGTGCCTGTTGCTGCTCCAAAAGAAATCTTTGATGATCTAGTTCCTGTCTTTGCAAAGCTTGTTGTTGCTCCTCAACAACCCTTTGATAATATAACTCCTGCTGTTGTAATGCCTGTTGTTGAAGTTCCAAAATCCTTTGATGCTCCATTGCTTGCCTTAGCAAAAGCTCCTGCTGCAACTGCATTTGATGATGATGCTCTTGCTCCTGCTGTTGCAGTTGTTGCAATCTTATCAAATGTGCCTGTTCATGTTCCCACTGAGCCTGTAGATATCTTTGATTCACTATCTCATGTTGAAAATTAATGACATGCTGGTGGACTTGTGGATTTTGTAGAGGAGGCTGAGCAGGACCAGGATCTGCATGAACAACAGAAGAACAACCATGTCTTCGATTGCGCTGCCTTTCGTGAGTCTGATTAAACCCTTCTAAAAGGCAAGCACCATAATCCACCCAAGCATTCATTTGAGGATGAGGAAAATTTTGAGGCTGTGGATGTTACAATTCGTTGGTACCCCCCTATCTTTTCCCCTTCTACCCCTCCTGCGAGCTTCTCGACCACCCCGATGACCCATCTTTCCCTTGCTAAGACTTCCCTTGAATAAAGCCATTGTCCATTCTCACAACCCCATGGCCACGTCATCCCTTAGCCGCATCATCCCTGTCCATGTCACCTCATGGACACATCATCCCTTGGCCACGTCATCCTTCAGCCACATCACCCCAGCCATGTCACCCCTTGTACCCTTCACCCACAGGCTATGCATGGTTCTCTTCCAATTCCCCTTCGCCCATGTAAGCCTCCCCCTTTAGTTCTTCATCTCTGCGATCTCTCGATCCCGATCCCTTCCCCTTATGTCTTGATTACCTTACTTGTCCCTGCCCTTGACCCTAGCCCTTGACCCTCAGCTTCCCCTCTGCCCTGGTGGCAGTGATACCTTAGTCTATATAAACCCACGCTCCCTCCTCTCTGATTCCCTAGCTTAGTCTTACTTGATTCTCCCTACGACTCCCCACTCCCCGTACTAAGCCCTAAGCATACTTGTTGTACTCCACTTGGAATTCATACTCTCCGCTTCCCTCTCTAAGTCCCTGTCCTACTTCCGAGTGGATGCTGAATACGACCGTCATCTCAACCATCGTCTTCCACTTGAACTCTTGTCCTCAGAACTTGTTCTTGAGCCAGTACTCAACGCTTGAAGCTCAGCTCTCAATTGTTCTCTAGTCTCCGCACATCAGCGGATTAGTATACATGTACACTAAAGGGGAACCCCTTAGGTGTATAACTCTAGTTCTTCATCCTCGACTTTTGTTATCGAGTCTATGCTCATCCCTACCTGGGTCGATCGTAACAGTGGAGGGAGTGGTATAAATGCTTGATAGGGTAGTTGCTGATTTGGCACTATAGGTGGTTGAGGAAATGGAAATGGTGGTGGTGGTGGTGGTGGTGGTGGTGGAGACAACTGGTCCCTATACACACATTGCATATCATGATGTGCAATTTGATGATGGGGTATACCAGGGTACTAATGAACAGGAACAGGAGGATGAATCTAGAATTTATACATTCAACCTTTAAATATTTAAGAATAGATTAAAATAAACTCACTCTCAAGGCAGCAGGCATATTTGACTGTGGTTGCATAACAGGGTGAGGATGACAACGGGATGGAGGAGAACCAAGCTGACATTGATTATGTTCAGCCTGGCGAGCAGCATATTGAGCACATTGAGGAGAGGTGAGAGGAGAAGACCTAATAGAAATTTTTATATAGAAATTCAACCCAGAATCTGGAAATACTTACATTTCAAGTCAAAGATTAAGATTTTCAAGTCCTGTCAAGGCCCAGATGAAAAAAAAACTCTAAAGGGGAAAAAACTCCAGGTCCAGGGAAAAGGTCCAAAGCCAAAAAGTAGGGTCCAGGTCCAGAAAATCCTCAAGGATGCACACCAATCACTCTACCTTACACAGCAGTGCCAAGAGTTAACTGAATGGCAACCAGGGCAGGAGTATAACAGAGACAAAGGCAAAATGCCTGAGACAAAGTGAAAGGTAACAGCAAGAATGAAAGACAGATCAGAGACCTATCAGTCTCCTTGGCAGCCTCCAATCAAGTCTCTACTCCGTAGTGCAATCAGAGGTCTCAGAACAACCAGCAGACACACAGAGTTGAATCTGTGAAGCCAGGTAGTAGAGACTTGATGTCACTTCTTCCCAACCAACTGATTCTCACTCTTGACACACTGTAGTAAAGCAAAGATCAAGTGCCTAATCCAAAGACTCACTCTTTCACTCAGTCCTGGGTAGACTGTCAATAGCATAATGTTTATTAGGCCACTGGACAGCAGATATACACATACCAGCAAGAAAAGTCCTTATCAGTTGTAAGATCTCTTATCAGATCACAGCCAAAACATCATTTAGTAGGGCATTACACTCACAAAAATGAAAGCAAAGCAAGCTGAGACTTCAGATGAATATATTGTGGACAGGTGTAGCAATATTTTGTTGTTGTTTTGTGATGTAGGGAGGAGAGTGTGGTTGCAATGGTTGGGTTGTGGCAGTCAAGACTCTGCACACGAGCGGACACCAAAAAAGGAAAGCAGCTGTGCTGAATGGACAACAGGTTCCCTATCAGCCGAGCCACATGGTTTTTGCTCGATATAAAAGAGAATTCACATGGCATAAGCGAAATGCGTGACCCACCCGACCCACCCAAAAGACGCATCAGATAAATACCACTCCCTCAGACTCCCTCACCCATTCTCCCTTCACTCTTTAGATATAGAATATAGAATATAGGATATCTCTTTCCTTTGCCTGGAAACAGTCTCCTGTTATACATAAATACAGAAGCTGTGCTAGCCAATCAGTAGGCATTGGCTGCTTACAAATGCCAAGACAACTCTTAGTCATGCTGAGTCATCATGGGTTATTCTCAGCAACTGAGTCATTTTGAGTCTGTCTTAGTCTTTGGCTTGGCACTGTTACAAGCTAACATAAGCAAGTTCTATGCACTAGGATTACTGCATAATCAGGGATAATTTTCATTTTTATCATCCTTATGTTTCTTCCTTTCTTATGTCTTTCTTTGAGATGCTTTTTATCTTATCTTCTTAGAAAAGGGCAGTTAACTCTGTAAGGCCCAGTGCTCAATCCCTATACAAGGAATGGTTTCACTTATCTTTCACCCTTATCTAATCATATCTTACACCCATGGAGCTTTATCTCTCCACTATGGCTCATATCAGTGATCTAGATGATCCTAATCTTTATCTTATCATATCATTTGGACTTAGACATTTTCTATCCTTTAGATCTTAAATCAGATCTAAACTCTATGTTCCTAGATCAGATCTGTGATCTAATCACCAAAGCTAAGTTTCCTTTCTTCTTTTCACATTACTATGCTTCTTCTTCATATCAGCATATGTTTTCCTCATGTTTCTCATATTCTGCCACACCTTGTGTGATTGGCATATACTTAATCTCCTTCTCACAGCCTTGAGGCTGTTCATGCTTCTCTTCCATTTGATGCACAGGTTGCATCCATGCCTCTACCTAGTGTATTTAATCACCATACATAGATTCAGATCTAGTAGATCTAGATTGCCCACATGTATTTTATTTAGTATGAATATCTAAACCCAAGAGACTAGCACTGGCATCCCTAGTCTCGTTCTCTTTGGATATTTCCCTCCATTGAGTTCCACTCAGTCCCCTCCCTCTTGAGGCTAGTTTCCCTCTTGAGATCTTATAGTTTTAGGTTGTTGGTTTGGTTTGCCTAGGCTTAAATCAGCTTTGGAACCATTTCAGGCACTGAATTAGTATGAGTCATTATGAGTAATGCTGTGCAAGGCTATGCAAGGCATGGTCACATGACTTACCTCTTCAGTAGAGCTTAGCTAGGTGTTACGATTTGTTGGTACCCCCCCATCTTTTCCTTTTCTATTCTCCCACGAGCTCCTTGACTACCCCGACGACTCATCATACCATCACTAAGACTTCCTCTGACCCAGCCATCACCTACCTACATCACCTCCTGGCTGCATCATCTCTTAGCCACGTCATCCCTGGCCATGTCACCCCTTTGGCCACATCATCCCCTGGCTGTGTCATCCCTGGCCATATCACCCTAGCCACATTACCCTTTGTACCCTTCGTCCACAGGCTATGCATGGTTCTCTTCTAATTCCCCTTCACCCATGTAAGCCTTCCTCTTCAGTCTTTCATCTCCGTGATCTCTTGATCCCGATCTTTTCCCTTTACATCTCGTTACCATACTTGTCCTCGCCCTCAACCCTAGCCCTTGACCCTCAGCTTCCCCTCTGCCCTGGTGGCAGTGATACCTTAGCCTGTATAAACCCCCACCCCCTCCTCTCCGATTCCCTAGCTTAGTTTTACTTGATTCTCCCTATGACTCCCTGCTCCCAGTACTAAGCCCCAAGCATACTTGTTGTACTACTCTTGGAATCCTACTCCCACTTCCCTCCTCTCTAAGTCCCTGTCCTACTTCCAAGTGGATGCTAAATATGACTGTCGCCTCGACCTTCGTCTTCCACTTGCTCTCGTCCTCGAACTTGTCTTCGAGCTAGCATCCAACACTTGAAGCTCAGCTATCAACCGTTCTCAAGTCTCCGCAAGTCAGCAGATCAGTAACCTTTCGTCCTTGACTTTTGTTATCGAGTCTACACTCATCCCTATCTGGGTCGATTGTAACAAAAGACTAAGCTCTTCTTTCAAGACTACCTTTGTTGTAGTTCTTTCCTCAACCACCATGACCACCAGAACCTCCCCCGTTATCTGTCTCCCTTGCTCTACCATCCCACCCAAAGTCCAAACCCCTACCCACCCCACCCCCTCCTCCTCCCGCCCCTCCCTTCCCCCCAAACCTCAACCGACTCACATAAGTATACCTAGACTTATGCCAGAGGAACGTGCCAGGTGTATTAAACTACAACTCTGTTTCCACTGTCGCCAACCTGGACACTTGAGAAACTGCTGTCCTAAGAACTCCTGCTCTCTGAGAACCCCCACCCACCCAACAAGGAGGACCACCCCCACTCCCATCTCGCTAGCATCCTGCAATTCCTTCACCCCACTGTTCCCTCTCATGGAACAGACCAACGATGACACTCCTCCCCAGCTAACCATTCCCCAAAAGACAACAACAATACCTCCCCCTCGACCAACCCCAACTCCCCAGAAAACTATGCCCATGCAAAGACCACCCCTGAAATCCCCCTTCTCGACCACCCCTCAGAACCCTTGACCAACAAGAAAGCCCTCCCCCTCGTGTACCCCTGCTCTCCCTACCAAAGCTCATCTCTCTCTGGTCAATGAAAAGATGGCACCACCCTCTCCACCTTTCCCACCATGACACCTCCACCTCATAAAAGAAAAGAAATCCATGCCACCACCATCCCCCATATGGGAAGACTCCCCAGACCCCTCCCCTTGCTCTGACCATAACGTGACCCCACTGTCTCCAACGGAAGAAGAAATCCCCAAACTAGTCTACTGCCCCGACAACGACAATGAAGAAATGGCCCACCCTGAAGAAGACATAGATATGACTCACCCAGACTATGACGGATCCGAGAAGGACACCAACTTTAGCTCCGATGACGACTCTGCCATCTCCATCGGTAAAGTAACCGTCTATGGAGACCTCCTCTCAGAACGCTCCCTCCAAATCCCAGTCCAAATCATCATCCCCTCTGACAATCTCCCAGTCCTTGACACCATCGCCCTCATCGATAGCAGAGCAGATATGTTACAATCAACCCAGGTAGGGATGAGCATAAACTCGATAACAAATAAACAAGGACGAGAAGTATTGATCTGCTGTCTTGCAGAGACTAGAGAACGGTTGATAGCTGAGCTTCAAGCATTGTGTTACATTTTATTCGATTGTCTTGTTATTCTATGCCTACTCTTGACTTCTGTTCCTTTAACTCTCATGATTACCAGCTGTTTCAGCCCTGTTCGGTAATCTTTGCCCACACCTTACATGAACATTCCTCAATGTCCTTTCTCTTTCTTATGGGTTGTATTAGTAATCATTCCGTGACGTTCCAGGACATTCTTTTGATTACCAATCATTCTCAGGCTGTTGTATATAAACCTTTGTACTCTCCCGGTCAAGGTCTCTCTATCTTGACCTCCTTTCATATCTTGAATTCTACACTTTGACTCTTAGAGTCCCTCGCTTCTCTAAGTTGTCGTCCTACTTTCAAGTGGATGCTCTTTGAACCTCTGAACCCTCTGAGACGTTTTTGTCTTTGTTATCGTCTCTAGCTGCTCGCGCATCTAGACCCTCTATGATCTTAGTTGGAATGATCCACTAAGACTGACAACCATTAAGGTCATCTCCTCTATCTTCATCGACCTTCAGAATGGCTATGGCTGTTCCCACCTGGACCATCCGTAACAAAAGGTCAAGATAAACTCTCCGTGGACTACCTTTGTTGTAGCTTCCAAACATTTCCCACCAATGACCCTCCACTGATTCTCAGTGGTTTCGCCCCCAACCCCCACCGGAACCTCACTCAGAATCTCCCACCTCTTCTCTTGAAGAGGAAGACCCTGACAAATTCCTCCCCACCCAACATGAACAGGAGGAAGCCCTTGACCAAGCCCTCGACCTTGCTCATAACCTCTCTCATTCACTAGTCTTACCTCGACTGCCTACTCCCCCATCCCCACCAACCGTCACCTCATCCCCAGTATTCCCCATTCCACCAGTCCCCATCCCACCAATCCACTTTCCCCCACCTATCAATGTTCCCCCTCGAACCACCACCTGAACCCGAGTTCCACCTCCACCAACCCAATCCACCATGTCTACTCAACCGAAACCAGTCAAACTCCACATTGGAGCACCCGAATCCTTCGATGGATCCTACGCCAAGGCAATCCCTTGGTTAAACACCATTAAACTTTATCTCCTTGTTAACGAAGAAGTATACAACACTGACAACAAGAGAATCGCCTTCGCCCTCTCCTACATGAAAGATGGTGCCGCAGCCACTTGGGCTGCTCCTATCGACTTAAAGCTCTCACCAGAACCACTCCTTCTCTGGGAACCTTCTTAGACTTCACCAAAGAGTTCAAACTTGCCTTTGAACATCATGACACTGTTGGTAATGCCATTCACTGGCTCGCTTCTACCAGAACCACTGCACACAAAGGGTAGTCTACTGCCAACCTTCTCACCTCCTACATCGCACAGTTCAACGATAATGCTTCTATCTCTGGTGTCACCGATGAGAATGTATTAATTGCCTACTTCACCCGAGGGATCCCTGAAACCCTCATGAGATGCATCAACAGTATGGATACTTTACCTACCAAAATCAAGGAATGGCAGGAAAAGGCCGTTCACTTCCAAACCCAATGGGACAGATCCGTGCTCATCATGGGAGAAAAAACCACCACTTATGTAATCCCCACCTCTTCCCCAAAGAAACCCGTTGACCCCAACACAATGGATGTCGACACTGTCCGAGTTGGAAAACTCACACCAGACGAAAGAAAGAGATGTATCAAAAAAGGACTTTGTTTCCGATGCAGAAAACCCGGACACCTCAGCGGACGATGCCCTTCCTTCGCTTCTTCCCCCCAGAAGAAACCTCTCCCTCAGAAAGTGCAACAACTCACTGAAGAATCAATGCCCGAAGAACCCATCCCTGCCCTAATTGATATGGCTGATGAAGAAGAAGACATCACAGTTGTTTCTTTCATCCAGGATTTTTGAAAAGGAGAGTCCCTTCAACGCAGACTTCTCCTAATAAGAGTAAACCTGTAACTGTAACCTACTCGAGTTCTATGCAAATTCCTATCCAAGTCATAGACCCCTCCCACACTCTTAAAGTCGTCGACACCCATGCCCTCATCGATAGCGGAGCCTCTGTCTCTTGCCTCGACTGGGGATTCGCCAGAAAGCATCGTCTTCCCCTCATGAAACTCCCTGAGCCTCTTGTTGCACGAAACACTGATGGGTTCCCAAATAAAGCCAACCTTGTCTGCTTCTCCGCTAAACTCTTTGTCAATATCGAAGGGATTGCTATGGAAGTCAATTTCCATGTCATGCACCTCAAAGAAAACGTAATCCTCGGACTCCCCTGGCTCACCAAAACCAATCCCATCATCGACTGGGCCAATCGAACAATCTCCATCAAGGAATCCCTAG
>JBBPRS010000459.1:0-14477 GCA_038093155.1 Boletus huronensis
TATAAAACCAAGAGCCTAGCACTGGAGTCCCCAGTCTAGTTCTCTTTGGATACTTCCTCTAAAGGGATCCACTCCGTCCTCTCCCCTCAGTTCACCAAGGGCTAGTCCCCTTGCTATTCCAAGTCTTAGTTAGGTGTTGGTTTGGTTTGCCCTAGGCTTAGATCAGCCCTTTGGAGCCATTTCAGTATGACGATACATGGAAGGATGTGCCCCCTGTCAACAAGCCAAGGTTAACACTCACCCCACAACCCCCCCTCTCTCTCCTATCTCGTCTTCCACGTCTCGCCCCTTCCAACAAATCTCCTGTGACCTCATCACTGACCTACCCCCATCCCTCAGTTTTGATACTTTATTGGTCGTGGTCGACCATGGACTTATGAAGGGGGTAATTCTCTGCCCTACTAAGAAATCTATCTCAGCCGAAGGAATGGCAGCTCTCTTCTTCCACAAAGTCTACCTCCGTTTCGGACTCTTTGACAAGGTCATCTCCGACAGAGGACCCCAATTTGCATCAGCCTTCACACGAGAAATGGGTAAACTTCTCAAATACGACCTCTCCCTCTCTATAGCATACCACCCACAATCTGATAGAGGAACCAAACGAGTAAATCAAGAAATAGAAACCTACCTAAGAATCTTTTGCGGAAACAACCCGTCTACATGGGCTGAAAACATCACTCACACCGAATTTGCACATAATCATCGACCTCACTCTGTCACCAACCAATCCCCGTTTCATCTCATGATGGAATACAAACCCCATGCTCTACCCTCCCTAATATCTGATTCCCCTCTACCCGCTGTTGAACAAAGACTAAAAACCCTCTCCCATGCCCGAGATGAAGCTCTCACCTCTCATGACCTCACCCGACAAGTCATGATCGCCAGGACACATCGAGGATACTCCCCATTCAAACTCGGAGATAAAGTTTGGCTCGAAGCAAAAAACCTCCGACGACTTATCTCCAACCCGAAATTCGTTGCTAAACGGGAAGGACCCTTTACCATTACCAAGGTACTGTCCCCGATAGTATTCCAACTCCAACTTCCAAAAACGTGGAAAATCCACAACACATTCCACACTTCTTTGTTATCTCCCTATCGCGAAAACCCTGTACACGGCCCGAACTTCCCCACACCCCCTCCTGACCTTATCACTGGAGAAGAAGAATACGAAATTGATTGGATCATACACCACAGAGGCTCCATTCATCAATGTTCCTACCTAATTCGGTGGAAAGGATACTCCACCGAAGAAGACTCCTGGGTCTCAGAACAGGATTTGAAAAATGCAAAGTCCATCTTGACTGGCTATAAAAAGGTGAACCCCTTTGCCTTCAGAACCTAAGTCCCTCTCCCTACTCACCACCAACATGGCTATTTCCCTTTGCATCAATGACTCCCAATCTGACTCCCCCTCTCCCGAACCCTCCTCTGAACCCTCCTCCTAACTATCCTATACTCTAGAATCTTCCCTCTCCATCACTTCCCCTACCCTCGTTGACAATACTTCCTACCCCTCCTCATGCGCCGCTACCCTAGGATGGAATACCGGCATATGGCTCACCCCTCGCCCCAACTCCCCCGAATTTCCCCCAGTCTCCCTCGCCACTATCCCCACGGGTATTCCCTCCGTAGATGTCCCTATCTATGCCCATCGTCTTCATGACAATTTCCCCTCTGAAGACGACATTTCACATCTCACTAGATACCTACAAGACCCTTCCATGACTGCCCCCATCGGATCTTATTTGGACATGGGGTCTCCCCTTTTTACTCTATTTAGATCTTATCTTCAGACTTGCCACATGGCTCTTCTTGATTTACTCTCCTCTCCAGACACTCAGATCGCTTGCTTCATACAGACCCTAGCTGATATCCGACGAGACTAAGAAGCCACCCTATTCATCGCTATGTACCAGCTAGGCATGCTGGAATTCCTAGACGATCTGGACATTTATCTTCAACGCCTTGCAGAGGCCCGTATCGTAGGACGTGTACATTCCATCCCTACTTTCTTTGGAAGAACTAGCAATCTGGTACTCTCCACCCCGACTACCCCTTCTGCGTCTTCCTCTCCTCTCGGTTCCGCAGAACTAAGAATGGCCGAACAAGTGGAAGCTATGTGGACCGGATCCAATGGAAATGTACCAATTAACCCTGGACACCCCCGCTATCATGAATCCTGCTTTGTCTGCCACCGTCTGGGACACACTCGAACTGCCTGTCAATTCTATGAATGTCCCACATGTAGACGATGGGGTCCAGGCCATAATCAGCGAAACTGTCCCTTATGCCACTACACTCCCCCTCCTTCCCCCTCCACATCCAGGTTGTCTTGATCATCTCGTGGCTCCTCCCATCCCTGCTCCTCTATGCCTGCCAGATTGGTCTCCTCCCTTCGTCACGCCCCTCGCCCTTACTGCCGCTCCATGCCTCCCCCCTGTGTCCCCACTCCGGAGTTCAACAACTCCTACAATGATTTTAACGACGAGGCCATGGCAAACATGACTGGCTCTCCTGCAGGCAGCTTTGTAGATTTGTAGGGTCAACATCAGCGATGTCTGACGCTAGTAGGGGGGTAATGTTACGTTTTATTTGTTGTCTTGCCATTCTATATCTACACTTTACTTCTGTTTCTTTAACTCTCATGATTACCAGCTGTTTCGGCCCCATTCGGTAATCTTTGCCCACGCTTTATATGAACGTTCCTCAATGTTCTTTCTTCTTCTTATGGGTTGTATTAGTAATTGTTCCATGACATTTCAGGACATTCTTTTGATTACTAATCATTCTCAGGCTGTTGTATATAAACCCTTGTACTTTCCTGGTTAGGATCTCCTCATCTTGACCTCCTTTCATATCTTGAATTCATACTTTGACTCCTCGAGTCCCTTGTCTCTCTAAGTCCTTGTCCTACTTTTGAGTGGACGCTCTTCGAACCTCTGAACCTTCCAAGATGTATTTGTCTCTGTCATTGTCCCTAGTTGCTCATGCACCTAGAACCCCCTTGATCTTAGTTGGAACGATCCATTAAGACCACTCGATCCATCAAGACCTCTTGCCTTCGTATAGAAGGATCTCTGGTTATCCTGGACTCTCTCAACCTCGCTCTCTCTCATATCCAACAGGCCCTTATCCAGGCTCGTCTCCAAGTCCAGTACCCAGACCTCGACATCCCTAAATACGCTCGACAACATTCTTGCTTCTGCAAGATCGACTATTGTCCTTATCACCATCAATACTAGATTTAAGAAAGGCTACAGCTGTTCCCACCCAGACCATCCATAACAGTCGTGTCTTTACGTAACCAGGGTGACCAATGGTTTCGTGATCATGTCAGCGTTGGACGATGGTTCAATGAAGTTCAACATTGGGAGGAATGTAGACATGACCTTGGTAGGTGAGGACACCATCAGTGACCTGCCAATTGGAGAGTCGCTTGTGAAAAGGGGAGGGGATGTTGTCCTTTAGCGATTGGAGGTATTGGAGGACGAGGGGGTCATCAGCGGATTTCCCTTTGATGTGGTTGCGCAGTGCTACATTGATAAGGCAGGTGAAGATGGAGGGGGGTAAGAGGGTAACCCCTTCATTTTCATCGCAATTGGTGGGGAGGAGGTCGAAGTGGCGAGATAGGGCATCGGGACCAGAGAGAAGTCTTCCTGGGACATGGATCATTTTGAGATCAAAATCCGCAAGATCAAGAAGCCAGCGGGCCTGTCTCCGATTCAGGTTTTGGGGTTGATGGAAGTAGGTGAGATTTTTATGATCGGTAAATACTTGTACGGGGAAGGTGGATCCATGGAGATAGTGGCGCCAGGATTTCAAGGCATGGATAATAGCCAGGAGTTCTCAATCATATATGTCATAGTTTTGTTCTGCCGGGAGGAACGCTTGGGAGAGGTAGGAACATGGGTGCCAGTCCCCATTTTCGTCAGTTTGGAGGAGAACAGCTCCGGAGGCAAACTTGGAGGCGTCTGTGGCGATTGCAAAGGGGGCGGAGAGGTTGGGCATGTGAAGGATGGGTTTAGCTAAGAAGAGAGTTTTCAAGGAGTCAAAAGCACTTTGGCAGGAGGGGTTCCAATTCCAGGTGGCGCTCTTCTTAGTGAGATCAAGGAGAGGATGGGCGACAGTGGCAAAGTCGGGGATGAATCATTGGTAAAAATTGGCAAAGCCAAGGAAGGATCTGACATCCTTGACTTTCTGGGGGGTTGGTCAAGAGGCAATTCCATCTAGTTTTACAGGATCCATGGCAATTTGGCCAGGTCAGATGATCATACCAAGGTATTCAACCTCGGTGGCGGCAAAGGTCCATTTTTCAAGTTTAAGGTGGAGATCTAACTTGGTCATCCATTGAAGGACTCATTGGGTTCGTTCTTTGTGAGTTTTCGGATCTGGGGACAGGATAAGGAGGTCATCCATATAGATGACAAGCCATCCTTCAGCGATCATATCGCGGAAAGAGTTGTTCATGAACCTTTGGAAAGTGGCAGGGGAGTTGGTTAGGCTGAAGAACATGACCGTAGGTTCAAAGAGGCCTTTGTGGGTGATAAAGGCTGCTTTCCATTGATGTCCATCTTTGATTCGGACATTGTTATACCCCCATCTGATGTCGAACTTGGTGAAGAGTTTTGCATCTTTGACTTTATCGATGAGATCCAGAATTAATGGGAGGGGATAGGCGTCGCGGATGGTGTGTTCGTTCAAGTATCAGTAGTCTTGGCAAGGACGGAGGTCTCTGTTCTTCTTTTTCACAAAGAAGAATGGGGAGGCTTGGGGGGAATTTGAGGGGCAGATTTTTCCACAATGGAGGTTTTCATCGAGGAAGGATTCTGTGGCAGTTTTCTCTTCGGGAGAGAGAGGATAGAGTTTTCCCACTTTGGGGGAGAACAATTCTCTGATGTTGATCTTGTGGTTGTAAGGGCGGGATGGAGGGATGTGATCCGTGGCTTCTTTAGAGAAAACAGAGGAAAACGAGGAATATTCCGGGGGAAGGGTAGGTTTTGGTTTGGCCAATTCAGCGGCCATAGCAAGTTCGGTGGCGGTAGTGATTTTGGAAATGACTGGAGATCCAAGGGGAATAAATTGAGATCCAGCTCAGAGGGTTCGTTGGAGGACTCGGTTTTGGTTTGCTTTGACTAGGTATTGGGATTCTTCCTCCCAATGGTTGTATCTTGATAGGTGTTCATCGTCAACTGCGTTTACGAGAACATGTTTAGGTGGTCTCCCTTTGGGAAAGGAAGCTGAGTGTCATTCTGAATCCCTTTTATGGGCAAGGAATAATCCTTTGGATTCATCTAAGGATTCCCTGATGGAGATTGTTCGGTTGGCCCAGTCGATGGTGGGGTTGGCTTTGGTGAGCCAAGGGAGTCCAAGGATTACATTTTCTTTGAGGTGCATAACATGGAAGTCAACTTCCATAGCAATTTCTTTGATATTGACGAAGAGTTTGGTGGAGAAGTGGACGAGGTTGGCTTTATTTGGGGATCCATCTGCATTTTGTGCGATGAGGGGTTCAGGGAGTTTCGTGAGGGAAAGACAGTGTTTTCTAGCGAATCCCCAATTGAGGCAGGAGACAGAGGCTCTGCTATCAATGAGGGCGCGGGTGTCGACAACTTTAAGAGTATAGGAGGGGTCTATAACTTGGATGGGGATTTGCATAGAGCTCGAGTAGGTTACAGTTACAGGTTTACTCTTTTTAGGAGAAGTCTGCGTCAAAGGGACTCTCCTTTTCAAAAATCCTGAGAGAAAGAAACTACAGCGACATCCTTTTCTTTTTCAGCCATGTTGATAAGGGCCAGGATGGGCTCTTCAGTTACCTGTTCTTCGGTAACTTGTTGTACTTTCTGGGGAAGAGGTTTCTTCTGAGGGCAGGAGGGGAAGGAAGGGCATCGTCCGCTAAGGTGTCCATGTTTTCTGCATCGGAAGCAGAGTCCTTTCTCGATACATCGCTTTCTTTCGTCTGGGGTGAGTTTTCCAACCCGGACAGTGTCGACATCCATAGCATTGGGGTCAACAGGTTTCTTTGGGGAAGAGGTGGGGACAACGTAAGTGGTGGTTCTTCCTCCCATGATGAGCGTGGATCTGTCCCATTGGGTCTGAAAGTGAACAGCTTTTTCTTGCCATTCCTTGACTTTGGTAGGTACAGTATCCATACTGTTGATGCGTCTTATGAGGGTTTCAGAGGGATCCCTCGGGCGAAGTAGGCAATTAATACATTCTCGTCGGTGACACCAGAGGTAGAAGTGTTATCGTTGAACTGTATGATGTAGGAGGTGAGAAGGTTGGCAGTAGACTGCCCTTTGCGCACAGTGGCCTTGGTAGAAGCGAGCCAGTGAATAGCGTTACCGACGGTGTCATGATGTTCGAAGGCGAGTTTGAACTCTTTGGTGAAGTCTTGGAAGGTTCCCAGAGAAGGAGTGGTTCCAGTGAGAGCTTTAAGTCAGTAGGTAGCAGCCCAGGTGGCTGCGGTGCTGTCTTTCATGTAGGAGAGGGCGAAGGTGGTTCTCTTGTTGTCTATATTGTATACTTCTTCGTTGACAAGGAGATAAAGTTTGACGGTGTTTAACCAAGGGATTGCTTTGGCATAGGATCCGTCGAAGGATTTGGGTGCTCCAATGCAGAGTTCGATGGGTTTCGGTTGATTAGACATGGTGGGTCGAGTTCAGGTGTTGGTTCGGGGAGGAACGTTGATAGGTGGAGGGATGTGGGGTGGTGGAATGGGGGCTGGTGGAATGGGGAATACTGGGGATGAGGTGACGGTTGGTGGAGATGGGGGGGTGGACGGTCGATGTTACGGATGATCCGGGTAGGAACAGCTGTAGCCTTTCTTAAGTCTAGTACTGATGGTGGTACAGGCAGTAGTCAATCTTGCAGAAGCAAGAGTGTTGTCGAGCGTGTTTAGGGACATCGAGGTCAGGATACTGGACTTGGAGATGAGCCTGAATGAGAGCTTGTCGGATATGAGAGAGGGCGAGGTCGAGAGAGTCCAGAGTAGCTAGAGGTCCTTCTATGCGAAGGTAAGAGGTCTTGATAGATCGTTGGTCTTAGTGGATCGTTCCAACTAAGATCAAGGGGGTTCTAGATGCGCGAGCAACTTGAGATGAAGACAGAGACTGGGACGTCTCGGAGGGTTCTGAGGTTTGAAGAGCGTTCACTCGAAAGTAGAACAAAGACTTAGAGAGATAAGAGACTCGAAGAGTCAATGTGTAGAATTCAAGATATGAAAGGAGGTCAAGATGGGGAGATCTTAACCAGGAAAGTACAAGGGTTTATATATACATTGGCCTGAGAATGATTTGTAATCAAAAGAATGTCCTGGAATGTCATGGAACAATTATTAATACAACCCATAAGAGGAAGAAAGAACATTGAGGAACGTTCATGTAAAGTGTGGGCAAAGATTACCGAATGGGGCCGAAACAGCTGGTAATTGTGAGAGTCAAAGGAAACAGAAGTAAAGTGTAGACATAGAATGGTAAGAGAACGAATAAAACGTAACATTACCCTCTTACTAGTGTCAGACATCGCTGATGTTGACCCTACAAATCCACAAAACCGCCTGTGAGGGAGCCGGTCATGTTCCCCATGGCCTCGTCATTGAAATCATCGTAGGAGTTATCAAACTCCGGAGTGGGAACACGAGGGGGAGGCATGGAACAGCGATAAGGACGAGGGGTGTGACAGAGGGAAGAGACCAATCTAGCAGGCATGGAGGAACGGGAACGGGAGGAACTGCGGGATGATTGAGATGACCTGGATGTGGAGGGAGAGGGAGGAGGAGTGGGACGGTGTAAGGGACAATTTCGTTGGTTATGACCTGGGCCCCATCGTCTGCATGTGGGACACTCATAGAATTGACAGGCGGTTCGAGTGTATCCCAGACAGTGGCAGACAAATCAGGATTCATGATAATGGGGGTGTCCAGGATTAATTGGTACATTTCCATTCGATCTGGTCCACATAGCTTCCACTCGTTCAGCCATTCTTAGTTCGGCAGAACTGAGAGGAGAAGAAGACGTGGAAGGGGTAGTCGGGGTGGAGAGTACCGGGTTGCTAGTTCGTCCAAAGAAAGTAGGGATGGAACGCACACATCCCACAATGCGAGCCTCTGCAAGGCGTTGAAGATAAACATCTAGATCATCCAGGAATTCCAGCATGCCTAGCTGGTACATAGTGATGAACAGGGCAGCTTCTTGGTCTTGTCGGATATCTGCTAGGGTTTGTATGAAGCAAGCGATTTGAGTGTCTGGGGAGGAGGGTAAATCGAGAAGAGCCATGCGGCAAGTCTGAAGGTAAGATTGAAATAGAGCAAAAAGGGGAGACCCCATGTCCAAGTAAGATCCAATGGGGGCAGTCATGGAAGGGTCTTGTAGGTATCTAGTGAGATGTGAAATGTCGTCTTCAGAGGGGAAATTGTCACGAAGACGATGGGCGTAGACAGGGACATCTACGGAGGGAATACCCATGGGGACCATGGCGAGAGAGACTGGGGGAAATTCTGGGGAGTTGGGACGAGGAGTGAGCCATACACCAGTATTCCATCCTGGGGTAGCAGCACGTGAGGAAGGGTAGGAAGTATCGTCGACGAGGGTAGGGGAGGTGACTGAGAGGGAAGATTCTAGAGTATAGGATAATTGGGAGGAGGAGGATGGTTCGGAGGAGGGTTCAGGAGAGGGGGAGTCAGATTGGGAGTCATTGATGCAAAGGGAAATGGCCATGTTGATGGTGAGAAGGGAAAGGGACTTAGGTTTTGAAGGCAGAGGGGTTGGCCTTTTTATAACCAGTCAAGACGGACTTTGCATTTTTCAAATCCCATTCTGAGATCCAGGAATCTTCTTCGGCAGAATATCCTTTCCACCGGATTAGGTAGGAACGTTGACGAATGGAGCCTTTATGGTGTATGATCCGATCAATTTTGTATTCTTCTTCTCCTGCAATAAGGTCAGAAAGGGGTGCGGGGAAGTTCGGACCATGTATGGGGTTTTCGGGATAGGGGGATAACAGGGAAGCGTGGAACGTGTTGTGGATTTTCCACGTTTGTGGGAGTCGGAGTTGGAATACTATCAGGGACAGTACCTTGGTAATGGTAAAGGGTCCTTCCCGTTTAGCGGCGAATTTCAGGTTGGAGATAAGTCGTCAGAGGTTTTTAGCTTTGAGCCAAACTTTATCTCCAAGTTTGAATGGGGTATATCCTCGACGTGTTCTAGCGGTCATAACTTGTCGTGCGAGGTCATGGGAGGCAAGGGCCTCATCTCGGGCATGGGAGATGTCTTTGAGTCTTTGTTCTACGGCAGGTAGAGGGGAATCGGATATTAGGGAGGGTAGAGCACGGGGTTCATATCCCATCATGAGATAGAACGGGGATTGGTTGGTGACAGAGTGAGGTCGATGATTATGTGCAAATTCGGTGTGAGTGATGTTTTCAGCCCATGTGGACAGGTTGTTTCCACAAAAGATTCTTAGGTAGGTTTCTACTTCTTGGTTTACTCGTTCAGTCTCTCCATCGGATTGTGGGTGATATGCAGTGGAGAGGGAGAGGTCGTATTTGAGAAGTTTGCCCATTTCTCGCGCGAAGGCAGAAGCAAATTGGGGGCCTCTATCGGAGATAACCTTGTCAAAGAGTCCGAAACGGAGATAGACTTTATGGACAAGAGGGCTGCCATTCCTTCGGCTGAGATGGACTTCTTAGTAGGGCAGAGAATTACCCCCTTCGTAAGCCCATGGTCGACCACAACCAACAGAGTATCAAAGCCGAGGGACAGGGGTAGGTCGGTGATCAGGTTACAGGAGATTTGTTGAAAGGGGCGAGATGCGGAAGACGAGATAGGGGAGAGGGGGGAAGTTGTGGGATGGGTATTAACCTTGGCTTGCTGACAGGGGGCACATCCTTCCATGTATCGTCGTACGTAGGAAGTGAGGCCAGGCCACCAAAACTCGGCGGCGACGAGTTGATAAGTCTTAATATAACCAGGGTGACCAGCGGTTTCATGGTCGTGACATTGTTGAACAATGGTTCGGCGAAGTTCCGCATCAGGGGGTATGTAAACGCGACCCTGATAGGTGAGGACACTGTTAGTGATTTGCCAGTCGGAGAGCTGTTTGCAGAAAGGGGAGGGGATATCCTCTTTTAGTGATTGGAGGTATTGGAGGATGAGGGGGTCATCAGCAGATTTCCCTTTGATATGGTTGCGTAGTGCCACGTCAATGAGGCGGGTGAAGATGGAGGGGGGTAGGAGGGTAACTCCTTCATTTTCATCACAATTGGCAGGGAAAAGGTCGAAGCGGCGAGAAAGAGTGTTGGGACCAGAGAGAAGTCTTCCTGGGACATGGATCATTTTGAGATCGAAATCCGCAAGATCTAGAAGCCAGCAAGCTTGTCATCGGTTCGGGTTCTGGGGCTGGCGGAAGTAGGTGAGATTCTTATGATCAGTGAAGACTTGTATGGGGAAGGTGGATCCGTGGAGATAGTGGCGCCAGGATTTCAAGGCACGGATGATCACGAGGAGTTCGCGATCATATATATCATAGTTTCATTCCGCCGGGAGGAACACTTGGGAAAGATAGGAGCATGGATGCCAATCTTCATTTTCGTCGGTTTGGAGGAGGACCGCTCCAGAAGCAAACTTGGAGGCATCAGTAACGATTGCAAAGGGAGCAGAGAGGTCAGGCATGTGAAGGATGGGTTTAGCCAGGAAGAGGGCTTTCAAGGAGTCGAAAGCCGTTTGGCAGGAAGGGTTCCAATTCCAAGCGGCATTTTTCATAGTAAGATTGAGGAGGGGGCGGGCGACAGTGGCGAAGTCGGGGATGAATTGTCGATAAAAGTTGGCAAAACCCAGGAAGGATCTAACATCTTTAACCTTTTGAGGGGTAGGCCATGAGGCAATTCCATCTATTTTTACAGGATCCATGGCGATCTGGCCAGGTCGAATAATCATACCAAGGTATTCAACCTTGGTGGCGGCAAAGGTACATTTCTCGAGTTTAAGGTGGAGATCTAACTCGGTCATTCATTGAAGGACTTGTCAGGTTCATTCTTCGTGAATTTTTGGATCAGGAGATAGGATGAGGAGGTCGTCCATATAGATAACAAGCCATCCTTCAGCGATCATGTCATGGAAAGAGTCATTCATGAACCTTTGGAAAGTGGTGGGGAATTGGTCAAGCCAAAGAACATGACCGTAGGTTCAAAGAGGCCTCTGTGGGTGATAAAGGCTGCTTTCCATTGGTGTCCATCCTTTATATGGACATTGTTATACCCCCATCTGACGTCGAACTTGGTGAAGAGTTTCGCGTCCTTGACTTTATCAATAAGATCCGGGATTAATGGGAGGGGGTAGGAGTTGCGGATGGTATGTTCGTTTAGATATTAGTAGTCTTGGCAGGGACGGAGGTCTCCGTTCTTCTTTTTGACAAAAAAGAAGGGGGAGGCTTGGGGAGAATTTGAGGGACGGATTTTCCCGCATCGAAGGTTTTCCTTGAGGAAAGATTTTGTAGCAGTTTTCTCTTCTGGGGAGAGAGGGTAAAGTTTTCCTACTTTTGGGGAGAAAGATTCGTTGAGGTTGATCTCATGGTCATAGGGGTGGGATGGAGGAACATGATTTGTGGCTTCTTTGGAGAAGACTGAGGAGAACGAGGAATATTCTGGGGAAAGAGTTGGTTTTGGTTTGGCCAATTCGGCGGCCATGGTGAGTTCGATGGCGGTTGTGATTTTGGAAATAACAGGAGATCCAAGGGGAATAAATCGAGATCCGACTTGGAGAGTTCATTGGAGGACTTGGTTTTGGTTAGCTCGGGTTAAGTATTGGGATTCTTCTTACCATTGATTATATTTCCATAGGTGAGCATCATCTATAGTGTTTACATGAACATGTTTCGGTGGTCTTCCTTTGGGAAAGGAGGCCGAGTGTCGTTCAGAATCCTTTTTATGGGTAAGGAACAATCCTTTGGATTCGTCCAAGGATTCGCTGATGGAGATCGTTCGGTTGGCCCAGTCGATGGTGGGGTTGGCTTTGGTGAGCCAAGGGAGTCCAAGGATTACGTTCTCTTTGAGGTGCATAACATGAAAGTCAACTTCCATGGTGATCCCTTCAATGTTGACGAAGAGTTTGGCAGAAAAGCGGACAAGGTTGGCTTTGTTCGGGGATCTGTCAGCGTTTCGAGCGACAAGAGGTTGGGGGAGTTTGGTGGGGGGAGATGATGTTTTCTAGCGAATCCCCAGTCAAGGCAGGAGACAGAAGCTCCGCTATCGATGAGGGCACGGGTGTCGACGACTTTAAGGGTATGGGAGGGGTCTATAACTTGGATGGGAATTTGCATGGAACTCGAGTAGGTTACAGTTACAGGTTTACTCTTTTTAGGAGAAGTCTGTGTCGAAGGGACTCTCCTTGTCAAAAATCCTGAGAGAAAGAGACTACAGCGACATCCTCTTCTTCTTTGGCCATGTCGATAAGGGCAGGGATGGGTTCTTCGGCTACTGATTCTTCGGTAACTTGTTGTACTTTCTGGGGGAGAGGTTTCTTCTGAGGAGAGGAGGGGAAGGAAGGACATCGTCCACCAAGATGTCCAGACTTCCTACATCGGAAACAAAGTCCTTTTTCGATACATTGTTTTCTTTCGTCTGGGGTGAGTTTTCCAACTCAGACATGGACATTATCGACATCCATAGCGTTGGGGTTGATGGGTTTCCTTGGGGAATGAAGCGACCCTAAGAGCTGAACTGCTCAAGGCAAACCTACAACTAAAAGAAGAGGGGAGAGGAGCGAAGGAAACTGAGTGGATCTCTATGGGGGAAATTCCCAAGAGAACTAGACTGAGGAAATCCTTGTCGTAGTCTCTGGGTTTATATAGCATACTACTTATTTGTACATGTGGTTACTAGATTTACCGATGTAGAGTCTAGGGTAACGGAGATTAAATATGCATGTATCAGAATGTTCTGATGGAATGACATGAGGCATATGCATGGATCAGGAATGGAAGTAGAAGCATAAGCGGTAATTAAATAAGAAGAGAAATCAATGGAGATTACCGTGTGACCAATAAGACCATATGGGGATAGATCCAGATCGTAGATCGGATCGGGGAAAGTAAAAGAATCGCCAAGTCGTCTAGACTGTGGCATGAGCCGTAGTGGATGATCGGAGATCTCCGTGGGTGTAATCTAATCTGATAAGATAAGATAAAAGCGTCCCTCCACTGAGTGGATGTTATTCGCTAGGCCTTACCGCTGAAGCTGTCTTTTTCTTAGAAGAATAAAATAAAGTAAAATCAGTAGAAATAGATAGGTTCGTGGGAAAAGGAGACGTAACCTGTTACGACCGTAACAGGGAAGAGGAGGGAACGACACAAGTGGTGGTTTTTCCTCCCATGATGAGGGCAGATCTATCCCATTGGGTCTGAAAGTGAACGGCCTTTTCTTGCCATTCCTTAACCTTGGTAGGTACAGTATCCATACCATTGGTGCGTCTCATGAGGGGTTCAGGGATTCCTCGAGCGAAGTAGGTGATTAACACATTCTCGTTGGTGACGCCGGAGGTAGAGGCGTGATCATTGAATTGTGTGATATAAGAAGTGAGAAGATTGGTGGTGGATTGTCCTTTGCGCACAGTGGTTCTGGTAGAGGCGAGCCAGTGAATAGCATTACCGACAGTGTCGTGATGTTCGAAGGTGAGTTTGAACTCTTTGGTGAAGTCTTGGAAGGTTCCTAGAGAAGGGTTGGTTCCAGTGAGAGCTTTAAGTCGGTAGGTAGCAGCCCAGGTGGCTGCGGCGCCATCTTTCATGTAGGAGAGGGCGAAGGTGGTTCTCTTGTTGTCAGTATTGTATACTTCTTCATTGACAAGGAGATAAAGTTTGACGGTGTTTAACCAAGGAATAGCCTTGGCATAGGATCCGTCAAAGGATTTGGGTGCTCCAATGCGGAGTTCAACAGGTTTCTGTTGGTTTGACATAGTGAGTTGAGTAGGTGGAGGTGGGACTCAGATTCGGGTGGAGGTTCGAGGGGGAACATTGATAGGTGGAGGGACGTGGGGTGGTGGGATGGGGGCTGGTGGAATGGGGAATACTGGGGATGAGGTGACAGTTGGTGGGGATGGGGAAGTGGGCGGTCGAGGTAGGACTAGCGAACGGGAGAGGTTATGGGTGAGGTCAAGTGCTTGGTCAAGGGCTTCCTCCTGTTCGTGTTGGGTGGGGAGGAATTCGTCAGGGTCTTCTTCTTCAAGAGAAGAGGTGGGAGATTCTGAGTGAGGTTCGGGTAGAGGTTGGGGGCGAAACCACCGAGGGTCAGCGGAAGGTCGTTGGTGGGAAATGTTTGGAAGCTACAACGAAGGTAGTCCACGAAGAGTTTATCTTGACCTTTTGTTATGGATGGTCCAGGTGGGAACAGCCGTAGCCTTTCTTAAATCTAGTATTGATGGTGATAAGGACAATAGTCGATCTTGCAGAAGCAAGAATGTTGTTGAGCGTATTTAGGGATGTCG
>JBBPRS010000460.1:0-14472 GCA_038093155.1 Boletus huronensis
AAGATCGTCTAGATCATTGATATAAGCCATAGTGGAGTTGATAACGCTCCATGGGTCTAAGATATGATTAGATAAGAGGAAAAGATAATTGATAGTGTCCCTTGTATGGTTATAAGCGCTGGGCCTTACAGAATTAACTGCCCTTTTCTAAGAAGAATAAGATAAAAGTGTCTGAAAGGAATAGATAAGAAAAGTGAAGCATAAGGACGATAAAAAATGAAAATTGTCCTTGATTACGCTGTAAAGATAGTGCATGACACTTGCTTATGTTAGCCTGTAACATTGGTTTGGTTTGCCTTAGGCTTAGATTAGCCCTTTGGAGCCATTTCACATCCCATATGTTTATGTCACAGCTATCCAATCCATGTTTCCAAGTACTGTCAGGATTTCTGCGGTTGTCTCCATTGTACGTTTTGTCAACAGGTAAAGCTTTCACCTTCCCAGTGTTCCGCCATTTAGGCTTTGAAGTTCCATCCTCAGACTGAAATGGCCAAAGAGCTGACTGGTTGGCAAACCTACAACCAAACAAAAAGGAAGAGAAACGAAGAAGATTGAGTGGATCTCTATGGGGGAAATTCCCAAGAGAACTAGACTGAGGAAATCCTCGTCGTAGTCTCTGGGCTTATATATCATACTACATATTTGTACATGTGTGCACTAGATCTACTGATGTAGGGTCTAGGGCGAGACGGTAATTAAATACACATGTATCAGAATGTTCTAATGGAATGGCATGAGGCATATGCATGGATCAAGAATGGAAGAGGAAGCATAAGCAGTAATTGAATAAGAAGAGAAGTCAACGGAGATTACCGTGTGACTAATATAGTCATATGGGGATAGATCCTGATCGTAGATCGGATCGGGGAAAAAAGAGAATCGCCAAGTCGTCTAGACTGTGGCATGAGCCGTAGCAGATGATCGGAGATCTCCGTGTGAGTAAGGTAATCTGATAAGATAAGATAAAAGTGTCCCTCCACTGAGTGGATGTTATTTGCTAGGTCTTACCGCTGAAGCTGCCTTTTTCTTAGAAGAATAAATAAAAGTAAAATCGGGAAAAAATAGATAGACTGGTGAGAAAGTCTGAGATAACTTGTTATGACTGTAACACAGACTGAGCTAACTGAGGAGGAATGGACATGAAAGGGAGTCTTGGAAGTGGATGCGTGAGGAGTGATGGTAGTGTCGGAGTGAGTGTTCATGCCGTCATCTGTGTCTATGTTGGAAATCCAACCCATGTGAATGATCATATCATTGTCATTGTCCTGTTGATATTCATCAATAAGCATCAGCTCGGACTCATCATCACCAATAAAATGTTCTCCAAGCCGTACTGTATTGGAGTAAGCATTCCCATCATCGTCCTCATCACCTTCAAGAGTGTGAGCGTGGGCTTTGCCCTTTCCCTTGATCACAAAACCTTTCCTATGATTATAGGCATCAGCCTTGCCCTTAGTGAAATGTGCAAAGAGCTAACTAGCTCAAGGCAAACCAACAACCAAAACTAAGACTTAAGACCAGAGGAGCGAGTGGATCTCTTTGGGGGAAATTCCCAAGAGAACTAGACTGAGGAAATTCTTGTCATAGTCTCTGGGCTTTATATATGCATGGATATGTATGTACATGTGTATGCTAGATCTACCGATGTAGGGTCTAGGGTAATGGAGATTAAATACCTGTGTTGGAATGGAAGCATAACATGAGGCATATGCATGTATGATGAAATGAAAGAGAAGCATGAGCGGTAATTAAAATAAGAAGAGAAGTCAACGGAGATTACTGTGTGACTAATATAGCCATATGGAGATAGATCCAGATCATAGATCGGATTAGGGAAAATAAAAGAATGACCAAGTCGTCTAGACTGTGGTGTGAGTAGTAGCGGATGATCGGAGATCTCCGTGTGAGTAATCTAATCTGATAAGATAAGATAAAATCGTCCTCTGGTATCAGAGTTGTGATTTGTAGGCCTTACCACTGAAGCTGCCTTTTTCTTAGAAGAATAAATAAAAGTAAAATCGGGAGAAATGTTACGATTGACCTGGATGGGGATGAGCATAGGCTTGATAACAAAAGTTGAAGACAGAGAGTTGCTGATCTGCTGACGTGCATAGACTAGAGAACAGTTGATAGCTGGGCTTCAAGCATTGAGTACTAGCTCAAAGACAAGTTTGAGGACAAGAGCAAGTGGAAGACGAAGGTCAAGGTGACAGTCGTATTCAGTGTCCACTTGGAAGTAGGATGGAGACTTAGAGAGGGAAGTGGGAGTGTAGAATTCCAAGTGTCGTACAACAAGTACACTTGGGGCTTAGTACTGGGAGTGGGGAGTTGTAGGGAGAATCAAGTAAGACTAAGCTAGGGAATCGGAGATGAGGGGGTGGGGGTTTATATAGACTAAGGTAACACTGTCACCGGGGCAGAGGGGAAATCGAGGGTCAAGGGCAAGGGCAGAGGGCGAGGACAAGTAAGGTAATCAAGATATAAGGAGAAGGGGTCGGGATTGAGAGATCATGGAGATGAAAGAATAAAGAGGAAGGCTTACATGGGCGAAGGGGAATTCAAAGAGAACCATGCATAGCCTTGTGGGCAAGGGGTATGAGGGGTGATGTGGCTAGGGTGACATGGCCAAAGAATGACATGGCCAGGGGTGACATGTCCATGGGGTGACGTGGACAAGGATGACGTGGCTAAGGGGATTATGTGGCCATGGGGAAGTGAGGATAAGCAATGGCTGGGTCTAAGAGAGTCTTAGTGATGGGATGATGGGTCATTGGGGTGGTTGGGGAGCTTGTGGGAGGGGAAGGAGGGGAAAAGATAGGGGGGTACCAACGAATCATAACAAGAAATAGATAGACTGTGGGAAAGTTCTGACGTAACCTTTTGTTCACAGCCGAAGATCATGCTGCAGGCCTTTTCTTGTTAGAAGGTCCACAAGCAGGCTTGCCATGAAGCTGCCAGCAATAATTGGTCGTGTGACCCAGCTTGTGACAGTGACCACAAACAGGTGAATTTAGAGCATTACAAATTGTGGAAGTATGATTGGTCTCGGCGTGAGCCAGTGGTTCAAATCCTTCAATCCAAGATGCAAGGGAAGTAGATGCACCACAATGGTGATAGGTGCCAGTGGCATTGTGAAGATTGGTCTCAGCCATAATCTTCTGGATGATGGTGTTGACATTAAAGTCGGTAGTGGCTAGAGTTTGAACGAGCATGGATATGTTGTGATTGAACGAGTGTGGTAATGCATTCAGTAACATCATAGCCTGTAGGGAATCTGGGAGCACCAGTCCCATGGATGTGGAGTATTGCAGGATGGTTACATGATCAGAGATCTGTGAAGGGATGTCTCGGTTCTGCTTGAACTGGTAGCGAATGCTTTCTTGAAACACCCAAAATTGTTCTGCAACTCCCAATGGCTGATAAAGTGAGGCTAGTTTGTCCCAGAATGACTTAGTGAGGGATGGATTTGTGACTGTGCCTACTGCAACATATGCATGCTTTTGATGAACTTTCATATGGACCTGAACATAGACGGCCATGAGCACTTGTGCTTGCTGATTATTTGTAATCTAGGTAGTGCGGCCAGCAGCGTCGGTCTGAGCTGAGTACAGAGAAGTACCAGCGACAATGTCCCACCATGTCGCAACAGTGAGGACATCTTGAAGCTCTATTGCCCATTGGAAATAGTTGGCCGATCCAGTTAGCTTCTGGATTTTGGAAGTGATTGATGAATCGATCTTGATTGCACCAGACATCTTCTAGTGATTTCTCAGGGCTGTGATAACTCAAACAACACCCTTTGATATCAGAGGTCTAGAAGGAAAGCAGCTAATGAGAGAGTAAAGATGTCATCAGCATGTGGTGAGACCAGTGGAGATGGAGAAAAATTAGATGTAGCCATCCCATTTGAATTCATTCCTGTGTTGCCCCAATCTAGAGTAAGGCTGGATTGGTGCATCAAGTTGGAGCTGCCAGAATCCTGGTTGAACCAACAAGATGTAGCCATCTGTTGAGCGGTGGTGGCAGTATCCGGTAAAGCAGTAGCAGCACCCTCATTATTCCCTGAAGGACCATCCAAAGAATCCTTTGAGTAAGAAAAGACATCTTCAATTTCATCACAATCTCGGTACCACTTGGGTAATGGTAATGAAGTGTGTGCTTCAAAATTGAGGAAATGAAGGAAAGGGAAATAATGGTAATTGGCAAGAAACATGTCGTCCTCATCAGAAAAGGAGACCAAAGACTGGTGAACCTGTATGTGTCTGATGGTATGTGAAAGGTAAGGTGAAACAAACCAATAAGACAAGAGATCTATCATAAGAAATGAGACAGTGGCCAATTTGAGTCGCATAGGAAGTTTAAAAGTTCCATCAAACGAGAGGTGCTCTGCGTACCAACTGCCTAACCACACTGGGACGGGCCAATACTTCATCGGCTGCTCCAGAAAGTTGTCATACATTTTCATCATGTGGGCCTTGTAAGCGGGCCATCCTTCTCTCTTCTTGTCGAAGCGATCTTGCTCTTCTGCATTCAAGTTCATAATGAATCTCGTCGATGATCTGTTGATATCTCAGGATTGTGAAAGTGATACAGTTAAGTTCACCTCTAAGGAGATCTATCTCACCGACAAAGCAAGTGAGTAATCGATGGTAATGCTGATCTGTGATCTGTGAAGAAGAGCGAAGATGATCAAACTGAGTGATGATCTTTTTGTAATCCTGCCAAACATTCAACCGATTGATAATAAAGGTACCGCGCCAAAGGTCGTCAGTCGCCTTGTTCCATGCCCTCTGGTGGGGACACCCCAAAGATTTCCATCCACGGCTCCATCCATAGTAGGATATCTGTAGTTCCCATCCCTGTAAACCACGTCTCAGTTCTCAAAGTCAGGAAAGACATAAGAGACCAGTGTGTTGCAAGTGATATGCATAACATATTTGCTCCAAGTGATGTTTGGAGTGAGGTATTTGATGAGCTGTTGGAAATCGGGAGTATAATGATGGTAATCACGGTTAACGATCTCCTAACCCAGGTTGTGAACTGGAGTATAAGGTGTCGACTTGTAGGTGTTGACTGGAAGAGATAAACCTGCACTGTCATAAAACATCCAGAGAGATTTGTCATAATAGGAGAAAGAGAACATTTCGCAGTGCCAGTAGCCACCACGGTAGTTCCAGTTAGGTCTCTGAAATGTGTAACCGTGTGCCTCCAAGTCAATTATGACTGGGTATGCCATCCTTGCCGTCTCTACCAGATTTGCTTCCAGCATGTTCTCTGGCTGGAGTGTTAGGTCTGATTGGACGAAAAAGCAGGGCACATTCTCCATCATGACAATCTCACCATCCGGTCTGTCTTCTTCTGCCAGCAGGTTGTAAAACTCCTGTAGGTGATGTTCTAAGACCAAAGGGTCCGGGAAAAGAAGTGGATTCATTGAGAATTCTGGATTGGTGATCATCTCCACGTTGAGTGGAGCTGGATGGTATGGTTGTTGGGGAAGGTGCTGAGGTACTGGGGCCATGAGATGGTGCCATCGGAATGGATCGATGCGGGGTAGGTTGAATTGGCCAAATGACATGTTTGTCAAGGTGTGTGGGATAGTGGTGGACTACAAAAGGATCATCGTGTTCTAGCTCCAGAGTATTTAGAGGAGTATAGCGATAGCCAGGCAACTCAGGTAGCTGAGGTGGCTGAGAAGGAAGTCAATGATATGGAGGGGGACGACAGGAACGTCTTCAATGGGGTGCCTGTGGTTCACAAACTAGAGGTCTAGATCTACGAACCTTGGGTTGCAAAAACTCTGGATTGGGATGAATATCCATTTCCAGATGCAAGACCCAGTGGAATAAGGAAGTTCGATAGATTAGTACAATGGACCTTATATCGGAAACGATCCACAGCACTATGATCCAAGTATCTGCACTCAACCATAGTGCAAAGACAAACACTAGGTTGGTATACTCTAAATAGAGTGAAATGCAGAGTCCCAAAAGGCATGTGATCCAAAGAAGGACCAAGCGACCAGCACTCTCCACTATCAATGAGGGGAGGAACGGAATCATCACAGATGGACATTCTAATCATTATCAGCTGACAGACGATTGGTGGTTCCCCTACAAAGATGTAGCGGGGCTCATAACCTTTCAAAGTTGCACGACTCCAAAGTAGCAGAGGTAACAATAGGAAGGAGGCAAAGGCTCAATGACCAGTGGAGACTTACAGTCGAGAGTGGTATCTGGTCAATATAATGGAGTGCTTGAAAATAGTGCTGTAGAGCACTAGGGAGCGAGGTCTTGAGAGAGAGACCGAGCTCAGAGTAAAGGAGGTAGGAAACCAGCTTAGATTGAAAGGGTCCTAACTGTTACGATTACTGCTGAGCATGTGATCTGACCCGTTTCTTTTTCTTCCTTGCCTTATCCTTGACTCCCCCACGACCCTCTTGCACCTTCCTGTCCTTAATCCTACCCTCTAGTCCTCAATCAACTAGTCGATATTCTCCTCCTTTGAACCCTCCTTGAACCGTGTACTCCCTCTACCACATCCTCGTCGTCTAGCCATATCATCGTCTAGTCACATCCCCCCTCCCCTGCCATGTCCCCATGTCACCACCTCGAAGCTAGTCCTCGGATCTCTCCATCTTCCTCTCTCACCCTATGCTTCTCTACCACATGTCTGACCCACAGACATTCATCTCCATCCCTTCTTGTCCACGTGAGTTCCCTTATCTGGAACTACCCTTAGACCTATGCTTCTTTCTCTTGTGTATTCCCTTATTCAGGTAACCCTTGACCCTTCACTTCTTTGCCTCGTGTATTCCTTATCAGGATTACCCTCTGCCCCTTGCTTCTCATCCACGTGTATTCCTTATATGGACTACCCCTTTGCCCTTTGCTTCTTGTCCACGTATATTCCTTATACGGACTACCCTTGACCCTATGTACCTTGGTCCGTGCACAGCCACGACCCCTTATATAGACCTCCACTTTCATCCTTAGATCCTTACCTTGATCTACCTTCATCTCTACAGTCGTTCCCCAAGGATCTCCTCTCTGTCTTAGCTAGTTCTTCACTGAATCTATGCTTCTTCACCTCTTCGCTCGCCTGAGATCTTGGCCGCCCAACCATGGACTCATCATGTCCTAGTCCTAACTCATTTGTCGCACCTACTGGGTGTTCCCTTCGCTCGAGTCATGAGCAAGCGGATGACCTCGAAGGTCTATGCTCGGCCCTATTAGGGTTAAGCATAACACTAATGACCCAGTATTTATATCTAAGAATATAGTGCACAGACCATGCTGTGTCTGACGAGTATAGTAACTATAGTACTAAAAAGGGAAGTGCCCATAGCCCTATGATAAGAGGGCGAATCGCTATTGGTGGAACCTATAGTATCACTGAGAGCTATAGTACATCCTGTCATTATCAGCTGATAGATAGAGGACAAATCCTGAACCCTAGGGTGGAGGGTTATGACATCATAGATAAGAGATAAGAAACCCTATAACCCAGGGTGAAGGGTATAACATCATGTTCTAGACTTGATGACTAAGCAAGGTCTAGAACCTCAATAACGAATATGAACAGGAAACTGAAAAGAAGGTTTAAGGTTTGATCGTAAAAGACCATATAAAGAATAAGGTTCTGGAAATGAAATCCGAAGGTGAAAACCTTATATCTTTGATAATAACCAGGGAAGGGGAAGCAGCATTGAACTATTATTTCTTGAATAAGGCTGTCCATTTCAATTCCGCATATCACACAAATAAACCGACATGCAATTGAACATTTAGAGACATTAATAAGCTTTTGCCGGCTCAACAGAAGAAATGGAAAGCTGCTTGTCGCAATCAGCTGGATATACTACAAAAGCACAATGTATATGAATTGGTTGATTGTCCTAAAGATCGGAAAGTCATCAAGAACCGTTGGGTGTTTGATGTCAAACCCGATGGTCACAAGAGAGCTTGCTTAGTTGCAAAAGGCTTTTCACAAGTCAAAGGTCTCGATTTTGATCAGATCTTCTCTCTAGTAGTGTGCTATGAAACAGTGCGCTTAATGCTTGCACTAGCAGCCTTGGAGAACTGGCATATGGAAGCCCTCAATGTTCAGAGCACCTACTTATATGGTGAACTGAACAAAGAGATCTTCATAGAACAGCCTGAAGGCTTTAAAGATCCCCAGAGCTGAGAACAAGGTTCCGTGCCTTGAATAGGCCCTTTATGGTTTAAAGCTGGCCGGACTCACCTGATGGAATGCTCTTAATGAGTCTATGATAGAGCTCAGTTTCAAGAGGATCAAATCTGATCCAGGCATCTTTCTTTACAAGAGAAAAGGCTCCCTCATGGTTGTAGCCATAATCTATGTAGATGATGCCATATTCTGTGGTCCCTCTAAGGCCATCGTCAATGAGATAAAGGGGCACTTTATGAAGCAATGGGATTGTAGAGATCTCAGAGTAGCATCCAATTTCTTATCTATGAGTATCAAATGTTTGGACCACAAGATCTTCGTTGATCAACACGCCTACCTTGATAAAATCATTGAACGATTTGGACTGAAGAACGCAAACTCTACACCCACCCCGCTACCCCAGGGTTATTACCCTCTCAAGAACAAAGAACCTGTGGATCCACAACTCCATACCAAGTTCCAGATGGTCATCAGATCACTCCTTTACATCATGATCAGCATGCGTCCTGATATTGCTTATGCTGTTATAGAGTTATCGAAACACTTGGCTAATCCTACCCAGGAGCATTTGTTCAAAGCACTGTATATCTGCCGCTATTTACATGGTACACCAAATTCAACCTTGTGCTTCGATGGATCTCAGGATCAGGGCATTATTGCCTTTACCGATGCTGATTGGGCATCTGACCCAAATAATCGCAAGTCCAAATGGTTGGTTCCTGAAACTAGCTGGATGTACTTTCTCTTGGCACTCTTGTCAGCAGCCTACAGTTGCACACTCTTCTACAGAGGGCAAGTACATGTCGTTATCCAACTGTGGTAGACAAGCATTCTGAATTCACCAATTACTAGGCAAACTTGGGTATAATCTTAGCACCATCCCAATCTGCAGAGATAACCAAGGATCGATCTTTATGGAATCTAATCCAGTCACTGAGCAGTGCAGTAAGCCCATTGACATACATTGGCATGTGATCTGAGACTGGATCCAAAATGGCCACATCAAGTTATTCTTTATCGACAGATCATCCAATCCTGCAGATATGTTCACTAAGAACCTAGGCCACATAAAGTTCAAGGAGTTTAGGCACACTCTTGGATTAGTTGTACCTTAGATCAGATTATCTATATTGCTGTCCTATACTATATGCTTATGCACCTTTAAAACTGGCAGCAAAGTGAGGGGGAGTGTTGAACTTGCAATATGTTATGGATGGTCCGGGTAGGAACAGCCATAGCCTTTCTTAAACCTAATACTAATGGTGATACGGACAGTAGTCGATCTTGCAGAAGCAAGAGTGTTGCCAAGTGTGCTTAGGGATGTTGAGGTCTGGATACTGGACTTGGAGACGAGCTTGGATGAGGGCTTGTCGGACGCGAGAGAGAGTGAGGTTGAGAGAGTCCAGGATAACTAGAGACCTTTCGGTATGAAGGCAAGAGGTCTTAATGGATCGTTGGTCTTAGTGGATCATTCCAACTAACATCAAGGGGGTTCTAGGTGCACGAGCAACTAGAGACGAAGACAGAGACAGATATGTCTCAGAGGGTTCTGAGGTTCGAAGAGTGTCCACTCGAAAGTAGGATGAAGACTTAGAGAGGCAAGGGACTCGAAGAGTCAAAGCGTAGAATTCAAGATATGAAAGGAGGTCAAGATGAGGAGATCCTAACTGGGAAAGTACAAGGGTTTATATACATCGGCCAGAGAATGATTAGTAACCAAAAGAATGTCCTGGAACGTCATGGAACGATTACTAATACAACCCATAAGAAAAAGAAAGAACGTTGAGGAACGTTCATGTAAAGTGTAGGCAAAGATTACCGAACGGGGCCAAAACAGCTGGTAATCGTGAGAGTTAAAGAAACAGAAGTAAAGTGTAGATATAGAATGGCAAGACAATGAATAAAACGTAACACAATATAGCAGTTCCACCCCCATTACCATTATTACTGTAGTGTAGTGTAGATTATATTATATTACCATGTATGGCACATATATTCACATGCAGCCACCCACTATATAGTTCGAACTCAGTAGTTGAATTCTAATACATCTCTTGATCTACTACTGCTACGTGCCACTACATGCCACCTCAACAACACTAAGTATTTCCTATAAGAACTAACCCTTCCAATGTAATTACCACCTACTGCATAGGATACTGTTTAACACTGCTCCCTTAAGCAAGGAGATCAAACAATGGACATGTTCATCATGAAATTTATAATGTACCAAACTTTAACCGCTTATGAAGATGATCAAGTGATTGAGCTTCTTGAGCAAAATGCAGATAGAAGCATCATTGAGCTTCTCATCACCCAAAATGGCAAATACAATGATCTTGCCAAATTCATTGCAGACCTGAAAAAGGCAGGATCCCACAAACAATTACTAAAATACATCAGCAAAGGGACAGCCGATCAGGTCGCTTGCTGCCACGACCTATGTTATGCTCAACCCAGATAGGGGCAGGCGCAGACCTAGATAAACCTAGTACTGGTAATGGTAAGGGCAATAGTTGATCTTGCAGAAGCAAGAGTGTTGTCCAGTGTGCTTTGGAACATCAAGGTCTGGGTACTGGACTTGAAGACAAGCCTGAATAAGGGCTTGTCAAACACAAGTGAGAACGAGGTCAAGAGAGTCCAGGACAATGAGAGTTCTACCTGTACAAAGACAGGTGAGACAAAAAGGGTGAACTTCCGGTGGGTCGAGTAACAGGGATGTCACCGGAGGGTCTCACAGCATTCACTCGAAAGTAGAACAAAGACTTAGAGATCAAAGGGGAGAAGAGTTGCTTGTATTCCTAGGTAGGTCAAGCTAGGGTACAAGAGTATAACAATGAGGTTTATATAAGTATGCCCGAGCCTGGGCGAAGGGTAAAGGACATGTCATCTGAAGGAAAAGGATGTATCATCAGATGTACAGGATGAGTAAGAAAGGGGATGTGTCATCATCAAGGGATGTGTCATCACAAAGAAGAGGACTGGATAAGGACATGAGGATGCCCAATGAGGCTCAATGGCTGGGCACTAAAACTACAGGGTAAATATGAGTGAAAGTGAGTATGAAAGAAGAAAAGAAAAAGAAACAAATAAGTGTCCAGTGGGTGAAATGCCACAAAGAGCTATTTATGTTCAAGGCAAACCAACAACCAACCAAAGACTCAGAGCGAAGAGAAGATTGAGTGGATCTCTATGGGGGAAATTCCCAAGAGAACTAGACTGAGGAAATCCTTGTCGAGTCCTCTGGGTTTTTATATCATTCTACATAGTTTGTACATATGTGCACTAGATCTACGATGTAGGGTCTAGGGCAACGGAGATTAAATACCTGTGCTGAAATGGAAGCATAACATGTGCATAAGGCATGGTTGATGGAATGGAAGAGAAGCATAAGCAGTAATTAAAAAGAGAAGAGAAGTCAACAGTGATTACCGTGTGACTACTATAACCATATGGGGGTAGATCCAGATCGCAGATTGGATTGGGGAAAGGAAAAGAACGACTGAGTCACTTTGATTGGTGTTCGATCTAATCATATCTGATAAGATAAGATAAAAGTGTCCCTCCACTAAGTGGATGTTATTCGCTAGGCCTTACTGCCGAAGCTGCCTTTTTCTTAGAAAATAAATAAAAGTAAAATCAAGGAAAATAGATAGACTTGTGAGAAAGTCTGATGTAACCTGTTACAACTGTAACAGTGGGGCTACGAGCAGATCATAACAATCCCAATGCAATGGACATTGACATCACAAGAAGTGGCAACAACAAAGGAAAGAGGGCAGATGTGACTTGTCACAACTGCCACAAATCAGGGCACTTCACCAAGGAATGCAAGAAGCCGAAGAAATCTTGTCGCTGTTACGATTCATTGGTACCCCCCTATCTTTTTCCCTTGCATCATCCCTTCCCTCCCCTGTGAGCTCTTTGACCATCCCTGATGACCCCCAATAACTACCCCAATGACTCCTCCGTTGTCTCCTGGCCACATCATTCTCTAAACATGTCATTCCCCAGTCATGTCATCCTTTGGCCATGTCATCTCCTAGCTGCGTCATCCCTTGGCCATGTCACCCTAGCCGTGTTACCCTTTGTACCCTTCACCCATAGGCTATGCATGGTTCTCTTCTAATTCCCTTTCGCCCATGTAAGCCTTCCTCTTTGGTCTCTCATCTCTGTGATCTCTCAATCCTGATCCTTGTCCACTTCATCTTACTACCATACTCATCCCCGCCCTTGACCCTATGCCCTTGACCCATTGATCCCCTCGGCCCTGGTGGCAGTGTTACCTTAGTCTATATAAACCCCCAACCCCTCCTCTCCAATTCCCTAGCTTAGTCTTACTCGATTCTCCCTATGACTTCTCACCCTCCCATACTAAGCCCCAAGTGTACTTGTTGTACTTCCCTTGGAATTCTACACTCCTGCTTCCTTCTCTAAGTCCCTGTCCTACTTCTGAGTGGACGCTGAATACGACTGTCTACCTTTGACTTTTGCCTTCCCTTTGCTCTCATCCTTGAACTTGTTCTTGAGCTAGTACCTAATATTTGAAGCTCAGCTCTCAACTGTTCTCAAGTCTCCACAAGCCAATGGATTAATATTCCTTCGTCCTCAACCTTTGTTATTGAGTCTATGCTCATTCCTATCCAGGTCAATCATAACAGTGGTGAATGCAAATTCCTTGGCAGAGGTCACCGCTCCTCGTGCTCGAAGCACATTTCCCATCAGGCTTGAGCAGCCAATGTGTCAGATGACGAAGAGGAGAAGCCCAAGGACAAAAAGAAATCCAAGGGCAAAGGAAAGGACAAAGAGTGTGGCTGGGCCAGCTCAATCAAGGGTATGAGTCTTGACAAGGCTAGAGCCTGGTTCGCAGACTATGAAGCAATCACTTCAAAAAATTAAGTAGTCCAAAGTGCATATCTGGGTGTGCCGCAGACAATAGATACACTTCCCTTCCTGTAAAAGAAGTTTCTCAGAAAAATAATTCTATTCCACACAGGCAGTCACCTCAAAGCGATGGCAGGAGTAAACCTGCAATAAATCCCACTTTATCACCCCCTTCCCCTCAATTCCCAGACAACGTCTTCATGAAAAACGTCAAAATAGAAAAAAAAGTCCTAATAGAGATAGGCGTAAAACCACAAAACTCCAAAAGGAAATACACCCTCACAAAGGCCCTGCTAGACTCAGGCACCAATGTGATATTCATCGACAAATTGTGGGCCCTGGCCAATGATATCCCCCTTACAGCCCTTAGGTGGCCTATTCCTGTTTACAATGTAGACAGAATGAAGAATTCCACTGGTTCTATTACCCACAGTGCAAAGTTGATATTAGAGTTTGATGGACACCGCGAGCAAGTCTCAGCAGAAGTCACAGACCTGGGAAAGAACACATTCATTCTAGGGTATTCATGGCTCAAGTGCCACAACCCAGAGATTGATTGGACACAAGGCACAGTCAAGATGAACCGATGCCCTTCCCGCTGTCAAGCACTGCAGGACAAACTCTTTTTCATTCAGAGAATCGAAAAGGAAGAACTAGACATTCAGTACGGAGTCTATGCCACTACCTGCGCTCTAGAAGTGCAAATATCCAATAAACCTAAAGAGAAAACCACAGAGGAACTAGTTTCACTTGCATATCATAAATATTTAGAAGTCTTCCAAAAGAAGCAATCCAAGTGAATGCCAAAACGAAAAGCATGGAACCACACCATATGTTACAGGCTCACATAAGCAAGTGCCATGCACTAGGATTACTGCGTAATCAAGGACAATTTTCATTTTTTTATCATCCTTATGCTTCACTTTCCTTATCTTATCTCTTTCAGATGCTTTTATCTATTCTTCTAAGAAAAGGGCAGTTAACTCTGTAAGACCCAGCGATTCAGTAACTCTATACAGAGAGACACTTTCTATTTATCTTCTTATCTAATCGTATCTTAGACCCATGGAGCATTATCAACTCTACTATGGCTCATATCAGTAATCTAGATGATCTTAATCTTTTATCTCTTTATCTTATGTAATCTTTTGGACTTAGATGTTTTCCTTTTTATAGATCTTAGATCAGATCTCTATGCTTCTGTTCCTAGATCAGATCTGTGATCTGATCACAAAGGCTATGTCTTCCTTCTATTTCACATCACCTTATGTATCACTCATGTTTCTCATATCCTGCCACACCTAGTGTGATGTGCATGTATTTAATCTCCTTCCCACAGCCTTATGGCTATGTATGCTTCTCTTCCATTCTTGATCCATGCTTCATCCTCCTGTATTTAAT
>JBBPRS010000461.1:0-14344 GCA_038093155.1 Boletus huronensis
AATAGTCAAGGATGAAGCATGGATCAGGAATGGAAGAGAAGCATGCATAGCCATAAGGCTGTGGGAAGGAGATTAAATACATGCCCATCACACAAGGTGTGGCAGGATATGAGAAACATGAGTAAAATATAAGGTGATGTGAAAAGGAAGCATAGTAATGTGAATGAGAAGAAAGAACATAGCTTTAGTGATCAGATCACAGATCTGATCTAGGAACATAGAGCATAAAGATCTGATCTAAGATCTAAAGAGTGGAAAATGTCTAAGTCTAAAAGATTAGATAAAATAAAAGAGATAAAAGATCAAGATCATCTAGATCATTGATATGAGCCATAGTGGAGTTGATAATGCTCCATGGGTCTAAGGTATGATTAGATAGGGGGAAAAGATAATTGATAGTGTCCCTTGTATGGTTATAAACACTGGGCCTTACAGAGTTAACTGCCCTTTTCTAAGAAGAATAAGATAAAAGCATCTGAAAGAGATAGAGGAGAAAAGTGAAGCATAAGGATGATAAAAAAATGAAAATTGTCCTTGATTACACTGTAATCCTAGTGCATGGCACTTGCTTATGTTAGCCTGTAACAACTGACGCAAATGGTACACACCAATTCCAACACTACTCTCCTTGACATGGTTTGTTGTGCAGGTGGTCAATTGGTCATGATATGCATGAGTCGGATATTCAGATGCACAACTAATAGGTATACATTAGTAATCCATGGTCCTAAGCAATGATTCACATACACATGGTGATGATGTATGAATTGTTTTTGTGGAGACGGTCATAGTACCCATCCGCACACTGTAAGCTTGGATGAACAAAGGGTGCACAATGTGGAATCTTCTCAGCCAACATTTCCCATTGACTGATAAACAGTTCAAACAATGGAACGACAGCACCCAACATTGAAAGGCTTTCCGATGACATTATTTCTTGAGAAAGATTTAAAGAGAAAGCATGTTGGTAAGTGAGGCTACTATTGATAATACTTGATATACTGTGGTACAGAAATGTACCTCGAGAATGAGTTCCAGATCTTGCAGGATGAGCCATTCTATTGGTGTGAGCTTGAGCTTGGCAATTTCATGCTGAGCTGGTAAGTTGAAAAAATAATTGATGGCCTACAAAAGCAAGCTTTGTAACTTGACAGTGCTGGCTGATTGTATAAGACTTCACATACTGGTTGCATCTCCTGCAAGTGGAAGATCATTGTACAAATGGAATCCCAGTGTGTTTGGACATCATGTAGAAGCTCATGCTCTGGAATGTCCATGTGTTCTCCATCTTCACCGACCCACAGCTTCATCATGTTACCATTTCAGATGGTGCTTGTGAATGCTTCCCAGTGAAGATTGGAAGTGCAAATGGATGTAACAAGTTGTCGTGCATGGTTGATGGGGTCCCAGCCCAGTGCTTCAATGTAAGCTGCCTTGTTGATTGGCTCTCCAGATTCATTGATCCACACTTCATTGGGGACATCAAGAAACTCGGTTTGGTGGTATCTTTCAGTGACGTGTTGAAAACATGGGGGAGGCATAGGATTTGCCATTCATCAGCAGGAAACTGTATATTACAGGATGCGAGAAGTTCCATTAGTTTTCTCATAGCTGTGCCATTATTAGCTACATTGTCAAGTGTAATGTGTCCAATCTAACGAGCATTGTCAACCACAGACAGTCTAGTTGGGCTTTGAAGATACTGACTTTGTGAGTAATATTGGCTTGGTCAAAGATTTGCAGTAACTTCTGGGTGATGTACTAACCAGTGTGGCTCCTGGGAATATGATGAAAAGCAATCAGTGCTGCTCTCATCTGGAGCACTGCATTTTGTGACACACCAATCCAGTGAGCAGTGACAGCTAAAAACAGTCTACACATCTTGTCCAACCAGATGTCAGCTGTGAAAGAAATCTGGCCCTCTGCATGCTAAAACACGACATCATGTGATGTTTGTGTTAGATTCTGTGGTTGCGCACCTTTGTGCAGTTATTCTTACTTAGTTTGCTATGCCACAATGTGGCGCATTGTTGTTGTTTGTTTGTTTTTCGCTCCTACAGTAGTCAAAGTCCACTGTCTTCATTTTCCTCAGTTTTTGATAGTGGACTCCAGGTATGTCACACCTTATATTACTTCAAACTCAGTTTCTGACAGTGGACTCCAGCTGTGAGATTCCAGCTGTTTAACATGAGCCTATCTTGTGGCCTTTGCCACCACTGTCATGTCCTGACGTTGGACCACAATGTCCAGACCACGCCAGTACCCCTCTTCCACTGGCTGGGCAAAAGCCAAATATGCCATCTGCTGCTTACAATGGTGCAGCTCCTTGTACCCTCCATAGTTGCCAACAGCAGTCCACAGCAGCTCAATTGTTGCCAGTGGGCCAAACAGCCCAAACCCCCAAACGAATGTACACAATTCTTTTGTTGCCCTCCTTTGCCATATCTAACATGTTCTGCGGAAGTTTGCAATCTAGCTGCTTGGCTGCTGCCACTACACCTAGTGCAGTGATGTAAGTCCTAAATCCTGAGAGCGTGTCTCTGCAACCTGTTTCTGGCATTCAGCAGATTCAATTTGGATTGGGAATATTGTTGGACAATTGGACTACAAGTTCTTATTTAGTTATGACTTTTATACTTGTGTTTTGTACTAGTATCAACTATAATCAACTTATGGCTGGCTGCAATCAACTAACTGTTGATATTGGCCAAAGACTGACTTTATTGGTTTGCTGAACAGATTCAGGCTCACCTAGCCAATATGATTGGCCCTGATGCCATGTGTGACCAAACTGCCACTTAGGCTGATTGCAATTGAAATCAGTCATTAGCTAGCCAAGCCACAGAAACACTATTAGGAGGTCGTTTAATTTCTTCTTTCACATTGTATGCTGCCTCATCCTCTCTGTTTACTTATTTTGTACTTTTAGTACTTGGTTGTTGAGCCTTGCCAGGTACCCTCCTCTGCCCTATTCCATCTCATTTCCATTTCTCTTTCACCTCTAGATGTACACCACTTTCAATGATGCATCCCTTTTGACAATGACATATCCTTTTCTTGGTCATCCTGTATTTTTGCTGATGCATCTCCTCCTGATGATGTATCCTTTACCCTTTGCCTAGGCTCAGGCATATATAAGTAGGAGTAGATACAAAGATGTACTTCAGCTTGACCTACTTAGAAATACAAGCAACATCTTCGCTCACTCAAACCTCTCTAAGACTTCGTTCTGCTTTCAAGTAAATGCTGTGAACACTCCAGTGATATCTCTATCACTTGACACTCTGAAAGTTTACTACTTCTCATCTTGCCTATCTTTGTGCAGGTGAACCCTTCACCTTGGACTCCTTAAACCTTGTCTTAGCTCATGTTCAACAAGCCCTCATTCAAGCTCATCTCCAAGTCCAATATCTAGACCTCAACATCCCTAAGCACACTTGGCAACACTCTTGCTTCTGCAAGATAGATTATTGTTCATATCATCTTCAGTACTAGACCTGCCTAAGTCTGCACTCACCCCTACCCAGGTCAAATGTAACACTCCCCATTATCCATCGCAGAGTTGGCCGTCCTTGAAAGAGTGGAAGCATCCTGGACAGGTGATGAGGGAAGAACCCCTCTTTCCTCCACCCACCCCAGGTACACAAAGGCCTGCTTCAATTGCAGGAGGTTGGGATATATTCACACCAACTGTTCCTTTTATCAATGTCCCAACTGCATGCAATGAAATGGCTCCTAAGGCTAATCTATGCCTTGGGCAAACCAAACCAACAACTGGGACTATAGGATCTCAAGAGGAGAACTAGCCTCAAGAGGGGGGGACTGAGTGGATCTCAAAGGAGGGAAATATCCAAAGAGAACTACACTGGGGACTCCAGTGCTAGGCTCTTAGGTTTATATATTCAAACTATATTAAATACATGTGGCAGATCTGATATACTAAATCTGGATCTGTGGCAGCTAATTAAATACTCAAGGATGAAGCATGTAGAATGGAAGCATATACAGCCTTAAAGCTGTGGAAGGAGATTAGATACATGCACATCAAGTGCTCTGATGGAATGGAAGCAAGGCATGAGGAGGAGGCATGTATGATGTGATAGAAGAGAGAAACATAGCCATATGCATAGCCTTTGAGATCAGATCACAGATCAGATCTAAGGAAAGATCTCTAGATGATAAGTTATCACATGGGGATAGATCTCATCGAAGATCTAATCAGAAGATAAGATAAGATAAAGCGAAATGATCAGGATTGTCTAGATTACTAATATGAGCCATAGAAGAGATTGATCTCTTTGTAAGTAATGTATGAATAGATAAGAATGAAAGATAAGGTAAAGCATTCCTTGTATAGGGGTTGAGCGCTGGGCCTTACAAAGTTAACTGCCCTTTTCTAAGAAGAATAGATAACAGTGTCTGAAAGAAAGAGATAAGAAAGCAAAAAATCATAAGAGTGATAAAAATGAAAATTATCCCTGATTATGCTGTAATCCTAGTACATAGCACTTGCTAATGTTAGCCTGTAACATGCAATGGGCCCCGGGACATGTCTGAAACCACTGCCCCCTATGCTATCATCTAAATCCCCAGTCACCCCCCTCCTCCCCCCACCTAGCTCCTCTCCAACCACCTCTCAATGCTGCTCCACTTCTACTCCCTCCACCGCTTCTTCCTTCTCCTGGAGAAGGCCCTGATCCCTTAGGATGCACTCCAAATATTGAAGATATAAAGTTTTCACTATTTCATTTCCAGAACCTTATTCTTCATATGATCTTTTACGATCAAACCTTAAACCTGCTTTTCAATTTCCTGTTCATATTTGTTATTGAGGTTCTAGACTTGCTTAGTCATCTGGTCTAGAACATGACATCATACCCTTCACCTTGGTTATAGGGTTTCTTAGCTATGATGTCATAACCTTCCACCCTAGAGTTCAGGGTTACCTCCTCTGGCTGTCAGTAATATTGACAGGAGGTACTACAGCTGTCAGTAATACTATAGGTTGCACCAATAGCAATTTGCCCTGTTATCATAGGGCTATGGGCACTTTCCTTTATAGTACTATACTTACTATACTTGTCAGACACAGCATGGTCTGTGCACAGTACCCTTAGGTATAAATACTGGGTCATTAGGACCCTTTTAATCTAAGTTGATTTTATACCTTCTTCACTCTGAGCTTGGTCCTACCTTCAACACCTTGCTCTACTAGTACTCAACAGTACTACCCTCAAGCCCTCCATTACCTTGACCAAATAACACTCTCATTGTGTAAGTCTCCACACAGCCTTTGAGCCTTAGCACTCCTTCCTATCATTATCCCTGCAATCTTTGAGACTTTTGCAATCTCCAAACTATCCACCCCCTATGAAGATTGCTTGGAGCAGGAAGATTACACCACAAAGGGGTATGCTAATGTCACCAAATCCCCCAGGTATGAGTACAGGGGGTTGAATTAAATCTCTAGTTGTTGACTTGAGACATAGAAGGGGGGTAATGTTATGACTTGTGCATGACTCAGTAGGGGTGACTCAGGTCCAGGAGTACACTTTTCCTTTCATCTCTTTTGTTGTCCCTTTGTCTTCCAGGCAGTCTGGCTGTTCGAGCCCCATCAGATGCTAATCCCTTTGTTCCATTGTTCCCTTAGATTCCATGTAGTTCCATGGGATGTGTCACCCCTAGACGCATCACCCATGTTCTTTGATCTTCTTCGCAGTTCCTTACAATTAGTCATTGCCTTACTGACTTGTATATAATCCCATCTTGTCCTTCCCATGTACCTTTAATTTACACTTACTCAAATACACCAATTCTTGTAAATCCCCTGGATCTCTCTAAGTCTCCATTCTACTTCTAAGTGAATGCTTGACTTGGGTCTTTCATATTGAACCCCTGAGCTTGCTTTTGTTGAAGCTGCATATAGCAGGCAAAGGGTACTGCTACTATGACATACCTGGATAGTAAGCAGGTGGCTTAGAATGTAGCAGATTGACTGCAAGAATCAATTAGAACTCAGACTAGCTGAGTTTGTACCTAAATACATGGAGCATGTGAACTACATACTAGATATGGATATCTACCATTCAACACTCCCCCTGATCTAATATACCATAGTATATGTACAATCTAGGTAGATTTATTCATACTAACACTAAGGAAAGGCAAGGTTGTGAAACTTCAAATCAAGCTATGATTGGTATTGCTTGAACTTGATGTATCCGAAGTTCTTAGTAAACATAATTGCTAAATTATCATCTCCAAGGATAAAGAATAATTTCACATGCTTAAAGATCATTACTGCATTGCATACAAAGTGGTATTTGATGAGAATGTGTTTGGATCTGTTATGCTTGACCCAGATAGGGGCAAGCACAGACCTAGGTCGGTCTAGTACTGATGGTGATACGGGTAGTAGTTAATCTTGCAAAAGCAAGAGTGCTGCCTAGTGTGCTTTGGGATATCTAGGTCCAGGTATTGGACTTGAAGATGAGCCTGGATTAGAGCTTGTCGAATACAAGCAAGGATGAGGTTAAGAGAATCCAGGGTAAAGGGTTCACTTGCACAAAGACAGGTGAGATGAGAAGTGGTAAACTTCTGGTGTGTCGAGTGATAAAGATATCACCGGAGGGTTCACAGCATCCACTCAAAAGTAGGACAATGTCTTAGAGATTAGAAGAGTGAAGATATTGCTTGTGTTCCTAGGTAGGTCAAGCTAAAGTACATCTTCATATCTACTTGTACTTATATATGCCCGAGTCTGGGCAAAGGGTAAAGGACATGTCATCAGGAGGGGACGTGTCAGCAGAAATATAGGATGACTAAGAAGAAGATATGTCATCATCAAGAGGGATGCATCATTGAAAGCAGTGTACATTGAGGGAAGGAAGAGAAAAGAGAATGAGATGGAGTAAGGAAAAGGTGTGCCTGGTGAGGCTCAATGACCAGGTACTAGAAGTACAAGATAAGTAGACAAAGGAAGCAAGAAATGAAGAATGGAAACAAGCATCCATAGATGTACAAGCAAATCGTAACAGGATTATTGTTTGGTGACTGGATTTTCCACAATGAAGAGGGAACCCTGATTGTCACCGCAGATGGGAATAGGATTTAACAGATAACCTAATTCCTCAAACATCTGCTTTATCTACACAACCTACCAAGAGCAATCGATCAAGGCCATATACTCAGCTTCTGTAGAAAAGAGTGCTGTGGTCTTTTATAGATGGGAATTCCATAGGAACACCCATTTCAATAATTTTAGGCTATAGCCCATCTGTGTTACGATCTGCTCATAGCCCCACTGGATGTTTGTTTGTTTCTTTTTCTTCTCTTCTTTTGTACTCACTTTTGCTCGTACTTACCCTGTAGTTTTAGTGTCCAGTCATTGAGTCTCACTGGGCATCCTCATCTTCCTTATCCAGTCTTCTTCCTTTCGATGACACGTCCCTTGATGATGACACATTTCTTTTCTTACTCATCCTATATATTTGATAACATTTTTTTTTTCTTCAGATGACGTGTCCTTTACCCTTCACCCAGGCTCGGGCATACCTATATAAACCTCATTGTTATACTCTTGTACCCTAGCTTGACCTACCTAGGAATACAAGCAACTTATCTCACCCTCACTCCCATAAGTCTTCATTCTACTTTTGAGAGAACACTGTGAAACCCTCTGGTGACATTCTAGTCACTCAACCCACCGGAAGTTCACTCTTCTCATCTCACCTGTCTTTGTGCAGGTGGATCTCCAGTTGTCCTGGACTCACTCGTGTTCGACAAGCTCTTATCCAAGCTTATCTCCAAGTCCAGTACCCAGACCTTGACATCCCCAAGCATGCTCGACAACACTCTTGCTTGTGCAAGATTAACTATTGTCCTTATCACCATCAGTATTAGGCTTATCTAGGTCTACGTTTGCCCCTATCTGGGTTGAGCGTAATAGTCTGCAAGTGACCAGTCATTTTATCTTGACCCCAGTCAGAGTCAGTGTAGGCTATTATGCCTTTGCCAGATGATCTGTCATATACCAACTGGTAATCACTCATTCTGAGAAGGTAACAGCAGATGTAAAGAGCTTTATCAGGATGCTCCTGAGACAGATTGGCAGATTGGTGGGCCATTTGTGTGACATGTAAGCAATGTCTGGCTGTGAAATGGCTCCAAAGGGCTAACTAAGCCTAAGGCAAACCAAATCAACAACTAGCTAAAACTAGGGAAGAGCAAGGGGACTAGCCCTTGATAAACTGAGGAGAAAGGACTGAGTGGGACTCTTTGGAGGAAGTATCCAAGGAGAACTAGACTGGGGACACCAGTGCTAGGCTCTTGGGTTTATATATTCAAGCTATATTAAATACATGTGGCCATCTTGATCTACTAGATCTAGAGGCTATGGACAGTGATTAAATACTCAAGGATGAAGCATGTAGAATGGAAGCATACATAGCCATATGGCTGTGTGAAGGAGATTAAATACATGCTGATCACACAAGGTGTGGCAGCTAATGAGAAACATGAGTGAAACATATATTGATGTGAAACTAGAAGCATAGTAATGTGATAAGAAGAGAGAACATAGCTTTGGTGATCAGATCACAGATCAGATCTAGAAACATATGGCATAGAGATCTGATCTAAGATCTAAAGAAATAAAAATGTCTAAGTCCAAAAGATTAGATAAGATAAATGATCAGGATCATCTAGATCACTGATATGAGCCCTAAAGGAGTGATAATGCTTCATGAGTCTAAGATATGATTAGATAAGAAGATAAATAAAAGTGTCTCTCTGTAAAGAGTTACTGATTCACTGGGTCTTACAGATTTAACTGCCCTTTCCTTAGAAGATAAGATAAAGTGTCTGAAAGAGAGAGATAAGAAAGAAAGATGCATAAGGATGTAAAAAAATGAAAATTATCCTTGATTACACAGTAATCCTAGTGCGTAGCACTTGCTTATATTAGCCTGTAACAGGCTGGGTACCAATCATAAGGTATAGCAGAGATCCAATGACTTGCTGAAAGTGTGATCACATAACAGTGTCAACCAGACCTTCATTCTTCAAGGAGTAGTAGCCCTGTGGAAGAGGAGTGCAAGCTGGTTTAGTGTTGATCATTCCGCACTGCTCAAGCACTTTGTCAAGGTAATTTCACTGGTCTATTATTATGTGTTGACCTTCTCGATGTATGTTCATTCAGAGGAATTCACAAGGTTTCCTGAGATCTCAACATTCATCTTATTGGCCAGGCTCTTTGAGGGACCACAGAATAATGTGTTGTCAACATAGATAATGGCAATGATGAAGTCACTACCATTCCAGTATACGAACAGTCTGGAATCTGTCCAGAGACAGGTGAATCCGAGTTCTTCCATGGACTTATCTAATATGTGCCACCATGTAATACCAGCTTGTTTAAGGCCATATATTGCTTGCAGCAATTATAATACCTTTCCTTGTTTATGGTTCAGTAGGGTGAACCCTTCTGGAAACTCCATATAGAGTTCTTCTTCCAGAACATCATATAGATAGGCAGATTGGACAAGTCCTGATATGTACCAGTTTTCAGTGGCAGCAAGGGTGAGCATGCATCGCACTGTCTTAAATTGCATGACTGGTGAAAAGATCTCATTATAGTTGAGTCCTTCAACCTGACTAAAACTCTTGGCTATGAGCCAGGCTTTCTTATGACCTTCAGATTTTTCGTTGAATACCCATTGGTTTTTTATTATTTTCTGATTAGCAAGGTGATCAACTACTTCCTGAACTTTACAATCTTTAAGGATATTAAGCTCATCCTCACAAGCCTTCCACCAGAGCTTCTGTTTCTCTGCAGGTAATTTCTGTATGTCCTTGAAGGACCATTCCTGATAATTGGGAGCATTTGTGTTACAGGCTAACATAAGCAAGTGCCATGCACTAGGATTACAGCGTAATCAAGGACAATTTTCATTTTTATCGACCTTATGCTTCACTTTTCTTATCTATTCCTTTCAGACGCTTTTATCTTATTCTTCTTAGAAAAGGGCAGTTAACTCTGTAAGGCCCAGCACTTATAACCATACAAGGGACACTATCAATTATCCTTTCCCTTATCTAATCATACCTTAGACCCATGGAGCACTATCAACTCCACTATGGCTCATATCAATGATCTAGATGATCTTGATCTTTTATCTTTTTATCTCATCTTTTGGACTTAGTCGTTTTCCTTTTTATAGATCTTAGATCAGATCTTTATGCTCTATGTTCCTAGATCAGATCTGTGATCTGATCACTAAAGCTATGTACTATGCATCTATTTCACATCACCTTATGTTTCAATCATGTTTCTCATATCCTGCCACACCTTGTGTGATGAAGCATGTATTTAATCTCCTTCTCATAGTCTTGAGGCTATCCATGCTTCTCTTCCATTTGATGCACAGGTTTGCATTCATGCTTTCTCCTAGTGTATTTAATTAGTTGCCACAAATCCAGATCTAAAGTAGATCAAATCTGCCACATGTATTTAATATAGTTTGAATATATAAACCCAAGAGCCTAGCACTGGAGTTCCCAGTCTAGTTCTCTTTGGATACTTCCTCTAAAGGGATCCACTCTGTCCTCTCCCCTTAGTTCATCAAGGGCTAGCTCCCTTGCTATTCCCTAGTCTTAGTTAGATATTGATTTGGTTTGCCTTAGGCTTAGATCAGCCCTTTGGAGCCATTTCAGAATCCTCACCTGTGGGGAACTTGCCACCGACGAGACGACTCAGAAACCCCTTCTGAACACCCTACCTTCAACGAAGAGGAAGAAAACCCAGAATCCAACCCCAACTTTATCCTTCCCTCCCAGGAAGAATGAGACAACAACCTCACACTATCTCACCAGTTCTCTGCCTCACTAAACCTTCCCTGACCACCCACTCCACCATTTCCCACACCCCACACCTCTGCTCCTCTATTTTCCATTCCTGGAGGAGACACTGTCTATACCCCTCTTCCACCACCTCCCCCATCAACCATGTCCTCAACCAAACCAACCGAATTATGCATCGGAATCCCAAAAGGATACAACGGTTCCCTCAATATCTCCGAACGATGGCTCAACGTAGTAATATTTTACCTCCATGTGAACGACAAAACCTACGACACCAACACTAAGAAGATCGCCTTTGCCTTGTCTTATATGACTGAAGGATCCGCTGTTACTTGGGCAGCTACCTTCCAACAGAAATGTGTGGCATCTGGATCCCTTGTTAATCTTGGAACCTTCGTCGACTTCATTACCAAATTCGAAATGTCCTTTAAACAAAGGGACACTACCGGGATAGCTGTCGCTTGGCTGTCCACCAAGTGGATGACTTACTCAAAGAAGGACCAGGATTACTCCCCTACCTTGACCGAGTATGCTCCAAGTCAAGAAAGTCAAACAGGTAATGACGAAAGAAGAATCCCCTCCTCTCATCAACCTGGATAGCGAAGAAGAAGAGGCAGCAGTCAATAGAGTGACTCTCCTCCACTTGGATTTTTAACTAGGGAAGTTTCTTCAATGCAAGCTTCCCCTACCCCTAGTTGTGCCCCTGTAACTGTACAAGCCCCCTCATCTTCCATGCAAATCCCAATTCAACTTGTTGTACCCACACACACCATGAAAGTTGTTGATGCTTTTGCCCTAGTCAATAGTGGAGCAAACATCTGCTGTATTGATTATGATTTCACCAAGAAACATAAACTCCCTCTTTCTCACCTCACCAAACCCCTCCAAGCCTGAAATGCCGACAACTCCTTTGATAAAAATGGCGATATTAAATACCCTTGCACCCTCTTTGTCAGCATCCAAGGAATCACCCAAAAAATCACCTTCCACATCATGGCCTGCAGACAAAACAATGCCATTCTCAGCCTCCCTTGGCTGTGAAAAGCAAACCCAACTATCAATTGGAAAACCAAAACCTTATCCATCAACAAATCAACCAATCAGTCAGCTTCTTTATACTCCACCCATGTTGAAGACCTCAGACAATACAACACATTCTTCGAAAAGAAGAAACCTACACTCCATCCCACCCCCCCCAGACCACCAAAACATGTCATGGTCAACTCCATTGACGATGCCCACCTCCACCATTACCTCAACCAAGAAAATGAATCCCAGTATCTCAGGAGAGCGTGTGATAACCATACCATGCATAGGATCATCCGCTCCGGATCCTGCTTCATCCCCACAGAATCCCCAGTCATAGCCAAACTCACTACTGCAACCGAACTTGCCATCGCCGCTGAGTTAGCCAAACCGAAAACCATCCTACCCTCTGAATACCAGGATTTCACAGAAGTCTTCTCCAAAAAAGCAACCGACCATGTCCCCCCTTCTCAGCCATATGACCACGAAATCAATTTAGACAAAGGGTTTGTCCCCAAGATAGGGAAAGTCTACCCCCTCTCTCCCAACGAACAGAAAGCCACTGAAGAATTCCTCAATGAGAATCTTCAAGCTGGAAAGATTAGACCATCTAAGTCCCCCCAAGCATTCCCATTCTTCTTCGTCAAAAAGAAAGATGGAAAGCTATGTCCCTGTCAGGACTACCAATACCTAAATGAACATACCATTCATAACACTTACCCCCTTCCCCTCATCTCCGATCTCGTTGACAAATTCCAAGGAGCCAAAGTTTTCACTAAGTTTGACATATGTTGGGGATATAACAACGTCAGAATCAAAGATGGACACCAGTGGAAAGGTTCCTTTGTCACCCACAAAGGACTCTTTGAACTAACAGTGATGTTCTTTGGATTGACCAACTTGCCTGCTACCTTCCAACATTTCATGAATGACTCATTTCATGATATGATTGTGGAAGGATGGCTCATCGTATATATGGACGACCTCCTTATCTTCTCCCCTGACAATGCCACCCATACCAAACAAACCAAGTGAGTCCTCCAACAAATGGCTGAGCTTGACCTCCATCTGAAGCTGGAAAAATGTAGCTTTGCTGTCCAAGAAGTCGAATACCTGGGTATGATTGTCAAACCAGGTCAACTAGAGATGAACCCCGTGAAAATAGAAGGCATCACCTCCTGGGCCACCCCAGCAAACGTTAAAGATGTACGATCATTCCTGGGCTTTGCAAACTTTTACCAACACTTTATCAATGACTATTCCACGATTGCTCGTCCCCTCATTGATCTCACTAAGAAAAACCTTGCCTGGAATTGGTCTCACAATTGTCAAGAATCCTTTGACCACCTCAAGAAGCTCTTCCTTTCCAAGCTGATCCTACACCTCCTGAAACTCACCTTCCCCTTTGCTATCGCCACCAATGCTTCCAAGTACGCCTCTGGAGGAATCCTCCTTCAAACCAACTCAAATGGTGATTGGCACCCTTGTTATTACCTCTCCCAATTGTTCTCCTCCACCGAACACAATTACAACATCTACAATAGGGAGCTCCTCGCTGTCATTCATGCACTAAAGACATGGCGACATTACCTATATGGCTCCCCTTTCCCTGTCCAGGTCTTCACCAACCATAAGAATCTCACCTTCTTCCGAAAACCCAGACCCTGAATTGCCGCCAAGCACAATGGATGCTTGACCTTGCCGACTTCGACCTCAAAATGATCCATGTCCTAGGATCCCACCTTGCTGGCCCCGATGCTCTATCTCGTCGACCTGATCTCCTTCCTACCTCCAACGTCGACAATGAGGGTGTTACCCTCCTCCCCCCTTCCCTCTTCATCAACCTTATTGATGTTGAGTTGGCCTCCTGCATATCCACAGCTACTTCCTCTGACCCAGTCGCCCTCCAGGCTCTCCAAGGCCTCGACACCACCACCCCTGCCTTTCTCTGCTCCCACATCTCCCCTTGGCAGCAGATCAATGGTGTTCTCATGTTCAACAGCCATGTGTACATCCCTAATGACACCAACCTTCGCCATTCCATTCTCCTTTGTTGCCATGATCATGAATCGGCTGGCCACCCTGGTTATCTGAAAACTCACCAACTCGTCTCCATGGACTTCTGGTGGCCTGGGCTTGCATCTCACGTTCGCCGATATGTTGAGGGCTGCACCATGTGCCAACGCAACAAGGCAAACACACACCCCACAGTTCCCCCCCTTAATCCCATCTGCTTCCTCACCTCCCACCCCTTCCAACAGATTTCCTGTGATCTAATTACCGATCTCCCGCCCAGTAATGGTTTTGACACGCTTTTGGTCATGGTCGACCACAGGCTTACTAAGGAGGTAATTATTTGCCCAACCAAGAAGACTATCACTGCAGAAGGAGTAGCCACCCTCTTCTTCCACAAAGTATATCACCACTTTGGCCTCTATGACAAAATCATATCTGATCG
>JBBPRS010000462.1:0-14264 GCA_038093155.1 Boletus huronensis
CGCTAAGCGCTTACTCAGCATGCAACCCACTCAAGCACACCCGGGGTCCTTTCCCGGCTGTCTCCGACGCGCGACTTTCGAAAATCTGTTTTCCACATACTTTCGGAAACCGCTGTAACTGGAACCCTACTCGCAGGTTAATAATTTAGGGTTAGGTTACGCATAAGTCAAGCCAGGACTTCCCACGGCGTTGAAGTTTTCTTTCCCACGATTCTCGCCGCATCTGGAAAACCTGTCCCATCAAGTATGTGATAAGCGATAGCAGTACAGCACGCGGAGTCTCGCTAAAGTGCACTTCCATAAAAATTTAAATTTCAACCTCCGCGGAAGGGAGCGCAAGCAAGTTGGGCTGCCGTGTTTGTTAAGCAAAATTCCAACGAATCCATTAGCAACTTCGATACGCCGCTGCAAGACGAACGCTTCTAGCAATAGTTGATTTCCTTTTCACCACAAAGTGGAGGAATCTTTTTTTTTTCCTTTTAAAATTAAAATTAAGAGTGTTGTTCGACACTGTATCCCACTGTTCCTCAGACTCGGGAATCTCAGAAAGTAGGTGTTTAAGCAGACTTGAAGGTGAAATCTATTTCTTTCTTGGTCGGAAATGAACGCCATCCATATAAACCCGCTGAGGCACAAGCATTGTTTCTCTCCCATCATCGCGTTCTCCTCAAGGGCGTGATGGCTCCCCCAGGGTCCACCACTGTAATCCTCCCGCTCGACCTTGGTGCTGCCAACAAGTTCGAGGAAAGCGATTTTCCCCTTGCATACCACAACGGCGTCAGTGGCATTGTCAGCAAAGGCAGCCTGCTGCTTTCTGCAACATTAGACGAAATGATTAAGATTAAAGAGATGGGTGTCGATCTCACCTCAAACCCGCAGTTTCTTCTGAACACAAAGCTCAAATATGAAGAGTTTGTCGTCGTTGATCTATTTCTATTTCATCTACTCACGTATCTGCAGTCTAGCAGCGAAGCAGACAAAATTAGAGAAGCATCGAAAGACTCTCAACCCGGTCAAGTATATCCTTGGCTATCGAGCTGCCCGCATGTTCTATGCCGCAGCTTTGTCTCTGTACACCCAAACCAGAGTTAGCTTGTCAGAGACATTTGGTATTTACTGGCGCTGATAAGACCCCCCTGATCAGGAGACGTCCGAACGGATGCAAAGAAAGGAAAAAGAGATGCGAGCGGTTCCGACCACAGAGATGCGAGCCGTCTATGGTGAGATACCCTACATGTACATAGCATGAGAATTTATCTTTGCATACTCTGGCAGATGCAGTCCGCTCGGACGCAACAGTAGCTGGAATTGCAATCAAGCTACCCGGCCCATTGAATGCCGAAGAAAAGCAAACGATCATCGACGTTGCTAACACGATCGCTGCCCATGCTACCAACCCCTTCGTCGACAATCCGCACATTCCCCAACTCAGCGATGGTGAGAGAGCTATACTTCATGCCCAGATAGAGACTGAGGTGGTTCTGGCCAGACGATAGCATTATCACCCTCGCCGATACTGCGAGTTTGCTCAGCCAAGATGTTTCTAGCAGAAATCCACCAGAAGCAGAGCCAATAAGCCCCAGCTCTCCTTCGTATCACTTTTATTTCTACAATTCCGTATTGACAGCGGGCTCCAACGTCCACGAAATGACACTCAACCATGGCTCAGGGAACAGCGGGTGTTAGTATCGATTGTCGAAACCATGTTTTGACGCTGACGCTCTGATCGCAGCTACCGTGGTTCAGCAGCCTCCACCATAATCCCACATGGATTCCCCATATCTAATAATTTCAAATGTGTAATATCTTAGTGACTGGCATCCCTTGTACCAAGAGAACCAATGTGTATTTATTCACATGTCGCGGAAGGTTAGGTTAGATTAGTCTAAGTAACACATCCACATCTTTGGACTCTAAGCTACCAGTGTCAGGATGAGGCTCCTAGCGCTCATTGCATCGTAAGCTTTGCTCCATCGATTTGGGTTGGAACAAAGGATACCATACAGATATTCTTCGCAAAGAGAGCTCCAAACACGAATACAACGCGTTATCGGCAGCCCGCCACCAGAGTACATCGACGGTTGCGAGGGACAGGTGCCTGAAGGTATGTTAGTATCGCCGGCCGCCAACAAGCTTTAAGTTCTGACCCATGTGAGCCAGGACCTCGATCGCAGTTGATATGATATTTCCTGGAAAGGAGAGCAGATGCGAGATACAATAAGCAGCGATGACTCATTCAGGTATTCGAAAGTGGTCACCGAATGACACCACCCCAGGCCGCTTGAATTTTTTGAAACAGAGTCAATGTACATGCAAGTGTTTCACGATCGTACCGCGATAGGTACAAGCGGAACACCTCTAGCGACAAATGCGATGCGCCGTATCCAGTGTGAAACAATACGAGTGACCCGTGAGCATAATTCCTTGCCACCCACGCTCTGTCGTATCTTATCAAACCGAACAACCACTTCCTCTATGTTGAGTCGATTCGTAGGATCGTCCTGGACCATGTGTCGTACTAAAGGCTCTATAGATTCGAAGCTTCGTTTCGTTCGTACACTTTCAATGAGTCGATCAATTCTCGGTCCAAAGGATAAAGTAAACGGACTGGATGAGGTCGTTCTTGGGCGCGTTTCCTGGGCAGGGGACGCCCGTCGGGAGTAGATTCCAAGGCTCGTCCGAACAATTGACGGAAACAGTCAATCGCCTCACTAAAGCTGTCGAAATACGAATCAGATAGACCATTTGTTTAAACCCCGAGAAGCGGTGTGGTATGTAGTATCATCGACTCGCGAAGTTTGTCGGAGTTGCGAAACTCAGCGACCTTGCCTTGTTGCTACTTCTCCAGGATTGGCAAGTGAATGGTGTTATCAGCGAGCGAATTGGAAAAAGCGTCCTTGTTCGAGTGATTCTTAAATGGGGTGGAACGACTCTCGGGAAAGCTTGGTGCGGAAGTGTGCGATTGCAGTTGTAGTCAATTAATCCCTGTAAAGGCATTAATCCATGGGTTGCCAAGCTTGCCATTCTACACACCGATCGTTTTACGTGATGCTTATGTATGCATTGGAACCATTGTCGTTTGGATGCAAGATCGTGAACCTTCATCCACTGCGTGGCTTCGAATCCGGGTGACCACAACAGCCTGCAAAGATACACCACCCCTTCGCCATTGATTACAGGTAAGACCAAGGTGAGGACATCGTAGATAGGATGCAATGATCCGCACATTGCCCGTGGACCGGTTCGGAGGGGGCATCCAATCCAATGTTTACTTTGTCAGAGTGGACCATTCGTCTGGTCTGCATAAATGCAACCACCTTGGCATTGCAGGTTCGAGGTGCGTTATCAATTGAAACCTGAGAAGCTGATCAGTCGAAAGGCACGAAGTAGAAAAAGAAGCACATGTGTACCTCTAGCTTTTTTTGACCCTCCATTTTCTCTGGTCTCGTCTGGCAATTTCGGTGAGGGGATGTCGGATGAACACCAATGTGATATTCAATCCTCACCTCAGATCACTCTGGGATGATCCAGTAGTTGTCCACGGGCAGGCAGTGCCTTGGACGCGTCCAGCCCGACGTCGCCTACTAACGTTCGGGTCAATACTAAGGCATAAAATGAGACGGATGCACTTCAAGGAAAATCACGAACCTGCGAGGAACGCCCTAGCCAATCCAGAGCCCGTCCTCATGTCCGCCTGGACACCATTGACCGAAGTATTTGTGACAGTGGTTCTCAAAAAGTACCTTGAACCTGAAAGCTGAGCCGACGTCGGTGGATTGGAAGGTATCGTTGGAAATAAGTCGATTCATCGTCGAGAGCGTGGGCTTGCTTTATATCCGGTATTTATTGTGTTCTTAAAATCGAACTGAATTTCGCCACGACCACAAAATAATGGCCTTGATATTCGAGGGGACCTAGTGAATGACAGGGGGTTAGTCGTCGAATGGGACGAAGAGGCGACCACTCACGTTGTATGCAATTCGTCGAATTGAGAGGGTGGGACCGAGCCCATGGCACCCCAATCACCCAGAGGTCCTACTACACGACAACGGATAGTACCCCCAGCCATCTACGTTTGTCGAAGCGAAGTTGGGGGAGGTAGTGATGGAACCTGAGCTGGAGTTGCGACGACCCCCAGCAGGTAGCTTGAAATTTTGGGCATGGCATGCAGCCTCGCCTCGATCTGCAAGGGCGCCAAGCATCCACTGATTGATAAAGAAGTGCTCGAGTTGGTTATGCAAGACTAGTAACTGCGTAGTATGTGTACCATGAATTCCAGAGGCGGGAAGGGACAAGGGAAATCGATTCTCAAATTATTATTCCGCTCGCCGTGTGAACACTGTACATGTGGTCACCGGGAAGTGTCAGTTTATGTATAGTAACCTCGCGCACGTATGAACAAATCAACCGCACGAATTTTCCTTCCCACCTACTTGAAGTAACTTTGATTCTGGAAGTAATAACATTGCTGTAATATAAGGCGGAACCACACGAAAGATTTCACTGGAAAGGAAACTAGGGTCTAGGATGGCAGGGTGTCCAGTATGGTCAGTAACTACGCTGGCAAGGTCAACGTGGAACTAAGGCTGAATATTCTCGCTGGATAGAACCTACTTGATCCACTATTTTTGAAGCCATTGTTGTTGATGATAAATCCTGGAGCATCGGAATTTGTTGGTGACAATGTTGCATTTGAGCTGATAGTAGGATTGAACCAACTGAAACTGGAGGCTGAACCGGGGCTGGTAGGAGATATACTACTTCCTTCGAATACCCCAGGGTCGAGTACCGCCCTCGCAGCTATGGTTCAATTCAGTAGCAAATATACAGTCAGCGGATGATTGCCAGTGGATGGAGCATATTGCCGTATCGAGGTTTGTTCATCTAGAGTGTTTGAACATTGAAAGGATTAGATCGACGAAGGGATTTCCGGAGGGCGGCGGCGAGGGCAATCGTCTCTCTTGGACACGGTGGGGGTACTGCAAGACCTTCAAGGATTCAAATATTACAGGCTGCACTTGCTATTTGAGGAATCGATCAATTAGCATAAACAAGTCGTACTTTCAACTGGAGCGAGGTTCGCCGAGGGGGTCAACAGTAGTCGAGCTCTCTTCAACCTCTCAGAAGTTGTCTGCCTTGAGCTCTGATTGTCCCAGAGAGGGTACCCTTGTCGAAGTCTATGGCACGGAACATATGGCCACTCCTGCCAAGTTTAATAGTACTCCTTGTACAGCAACCGTGACCTACTATATTGGTAGCGTTCTTTTATCAGCCGTGTTCGCCCGTGGCACATCTGCTTGGGTCAAAAGGATCATCATGATCATGTATCGACAGTCTGCAAAGTTGACAGCGATCACCAGATCTGGCTCATTGAAAACTGTACACTTCTGCTGGACCTCATGAAAAATAAATGAATACTGTAGTTGCAGTGTTGTGAGAGTGACGGTGAGCATTCGCTGGATGAAATTATCCGCGTATGTTGTTCACTGTGACCGCGGATGTACAGTGTCACAGGCGGAGACTCTACTACTATCATATTTTCAAGTTGATTAATTATACTCAATTTATGTCTCCTGCATGGGCCGGGCGAGACGCTGTATTTCGGAACGGCCCTGCTACGAACATGTCTGGCATGTAATTGGGTCCGGAGATGGGCTATCAACAGAAAGTCGCCCAGGTATAGATCACTCTCATCGTATCTTCGAATATGATTTAGAACACTTGCTCTATGTCGTCGTAGAAAAAGGAAATACAAGAGTAAATTTGGCTTGCAAGGAGGGTTGATCTCTCTTTCATTTTTAAAAATTGACCGTATCAGACAAGACCGCAAATAATCCCTACTCATGAGAAGATCCCGGAGCTAAAATCGTATGTGGCAGTGAGTAGGAAATCAGATGAATGATTGGTGGATCGTTTCCTTGGGTCTCTCTCAGCCCCATTAATTCCTGGTTACTGAAGTTATTGATTCCCTGAATGGAGATGGACACTCGGCGCAATCCCCCTCATGATAGCTCAAATAGTACAACAATCACTTACGAGTTACCCACCCAAGATGTTTAAGCACGATGGTTGCTGGGGATAAAATGCCATCAAGCATTCCATCCAAGACTCAGGAGTATTGTCGCTGAGAGCAATATCTCGGGTGTGATAGGTTGATAAGCTAGCAAGAGACGTAGTTTGCCTGACTCGTCCTATTGACGGTCTGGGAATATCGCCTCGCAATCGTATTCCACGACCAAGAACACAAACAACGCAAAATGATCATGCGAGACACAAATTGTCAGGGACAATCGACAAATACCACCTAAGAAGGTGGACTAGGTATAGCCGGAACCCCTCTCGCAACAAACCCAATTCGACGAGTCCAGTGGAAAGTAGTGCGAACAACCCGTTCAAATAGGTCCTCGTCGACATCCACAACGCGTGAGCGTAGCTTGCGTCGACTGAGCCCACGCCGGATGTCATCAAATTGGGCGACCACCTCATCCATTTTTGGGCGCTTATTTGGGTCTGCCTGGATCATACTGGCAACTAAGGGTTTCATGAACTCAAAACCTCGTTTTTCCTGTGCATTTCAGATCAGGGATCGGAGACTTCAAATATCAACGGTAAAACAGGCAACTGACCAGGATAAAATCCATTCTAATAGCGTTACCAATATAGAAAACGTCAGTAGCGAAAGGGTCGCGAGGCTCATTGGAGTTCTGAAACTCAGGAACCTGCTTGTCACCACCCCAAATCGGTATTTCCTTAGGATTAGCATCTGAAGGGTCGTAGCGCCGAGAAATCCCGAAATCGATGAAATAATATTTCGGGGGTCGTTGAGTACGCGTGAAGTGCTTGGCATCACCGGTATAATCCTTGCTTAATTTGATGGCCACAGGATGAAATGACTCAGGGTAGAGATGAGTAGGATCCAGCATGATGTTTCTGTTCATGCAATCTCTGTTGAAAAATCAGTACAAGAGCAAGACAGTGGCTACTCAACGCACAACGCACCGATGGGCAACGCGGTGCTTATGCATGAACTGGACCCCCTGAAAAAAATTAAAGGCATAGTCATCCACAACCATAAATTCACATTACCTCAAATAGCTGGCGAAAGCACTCCATCACTTCTCCGATAGTATCGAACCTAGGATCATCGTAAGGCCGAAGTAGAGGCATAACCATGATAATTGTATCGTCTTCAGCGTCGAGTGTGAAGACCTCATAGACAGGGACACAATGGTTCGCAGGCTGCGAAACGAGAGCTTGTGAGGAAAAATACAAGGCAATATCTGCTTCATATGGATGGTCTCTTCGTTTTATACGCTTCAAAGTGACCACTTTCCCATCCGATTTTCGGGTCGCATCAAGAACTTGGCCAAACTAGGAAGACATATGGACAGATACCAACGGTAGGGATAAAAACTTGTGTACCTCTGATCTTTTGCCGTCTTCACTGGCTGTCCAGTCCCTGTTCGATGTTTTCCAAGAGGGGATCCACTGGGGGGAATAGCGAGGACGTAGTAGATATCCATGGTTGTTCAGTTGCTCGTAGCGATCACGCCACCAAACCTCCGTAGGATCTAGTTCTTCTGGCGGGATGAGGTCGGTTGTTCCCCACATTGAAAGCATTGTCTGGGAAATCTGGGCATCCACCTCCACTGCCCGCGACATCGTTGATGCCACCGAAATGTGCGAACAGTGGTCGACCAGAGTGCCATTAAACAGTCATTGTGCCATAGTAGGCATGCAAACCTCGTGCTAAAATATACACAAATACGCACCCACAACGGTCCACGTGTTGTCAGTAAGTGATCGTCGCGGGGCTTCAATCGGAGACATGCGCTGGGTGTTTCATACTTCAATGTACATGTAAATAACCCGTGGAATATCACAGACGTGAAAGTATCTCAAGTCCTACTCGTCCCTCGTTCTTCACTCACTTTCAGAGGGATCCTCTAGATTTAGACCGTCTGTTTTGTAGATATCGGCACTTGTCTGCTTGCCTAGCATCTATCTATCCGTTTCACAGACTCCTAGAATCGCGTAACCTCGAAAAGTCACTATCAAAGAAATCCTGGGAGGCCGCTCGAAGATGGAAATTATTCATTCCTGCTTGGAATTCCAAATTTTGCCAAACTCTCAATTCCCCTTATAATCCCCAAACAAAACTAGTTCTGACTTGTTACCCACACTACCTCTGAATCAAAACACCCTCAATCGATGGGTTCGACGGACCCCGCCGCTGCGATTTTCTCAGTCGACCTTGGCGCCGCTTCCATGTTTGACCAACGTGTTTTTCCTCTTGCGTATTATGATGGCAGCGACAATCTCAGCAAGGGCAGCCTTCTGATTAGAGCAACACTGCAGGAAATGGAGGCGATTAAGGAACTGGGCATCGACCTCAACAAGAACGAGGACTTCATTTTTAAAACGAGACTCAAACTTGAAGCGTCAGTGCTCGTCCACGGCCTGCACACGTCTGCTCATTTTATAGTAGCCTGAGAGTGGAAAGGGCAAAATTACAGGACAATCCCAAAACTCTCAACCCGTTCAAAGCGTTTCTAAACTACAGAGCAGCCCGGCTGTTCCACGCAGCTTCGAAAGCTCTGTATCTTAAGACCTGGGTGGGTTATCCAACTAATGGTATGCAACATCTACTGAATGTATCACCCGTTAGCGCACGTCTGAGAAGATCCACAGAGAGGAAGGGCGTGTGCGAGTGGTTCCAATTACACAAATGCGAATGGCAGATGGTAAGCTCTAAACTGGTTACCTGATTTGCAGCTTCGATATTCACGCTTGGTTATACCTCAGGCGTAATACCACCAGACGCAAAGGTCGTCGGGGTCACAGTCGACCTGCCCGAGGGATGGAACGACAATGTCGAACGAACGATCAATGATGCAAGGGAGATGATAGCTACTACAGACCCATTTCAAGACAACTCCATCATTCCACAATTGGGCGATGGTAAGGAAGTTGGGGTAGTTGAGCGTGATAATGACTGATAGGATCCATATAGAGGAACATGCAATTACTCTCGCTGATACTGAAAGTTTACTCAGCCAAGATGTGTCTGGTCCTGGCGCTGATGAAGGTAACCAAACGTCTGGTGTCTATGGTGACCTACAGCGGTCCCGTCCGACAAGTCCCCAAGCCATCCAGCACATCCATATCTACCACAAATCCATAGTAACAACAAATTCCAACCTCAACGGATTCACAGTTAATCGTGGCTCCCGGAACAGTGGAGGTTAGTATCGATATCGTCCAAACAGTGTGATACTAACATCCCCGTAGCATCTGTTACTCAGGAATTTGCACCATAATATGTCATTCGCATTCTGCCAGTGTGTAACACCCTATTGTAGCCGTAGTGAATGTATAACCCTTGCTATCACGTCTTCCACCTGCACGCCAATCGCCACCAAAGCATTTGCATCGTAGCCCGTGGGAGCAGTATCTTGAATGCCTCTTGGAACAAACTTGGATAGAATTGGTGTCACACTCTAAAGATCCAGACTCTCAGACGAGTGCCCGCGGCTGCAGGGCACTAGCATCGGTGGGAAAGGAATACAAGGCTGCACTGTTTATCTGCCGAGGCTCCGAGGTCAACCTTAGCAGGTGGGTCCAGAATGTCTGGACTTATCTATGCAGCCACCATCAGTGTTGGCATGGCACTCGGCATGTACTGATAACGGTCTCTCGGGTTTATCAGCGCGCCACCTGTCGTTGAGGTTGAGGCTGTTAGCTGGGTACGTATGCCATCGGGATCCTCCCGTATTCTTAGAATATAACAAGTTTTAACAACAAGGAAGACGTACCTCCACATGATGCCGGATTTTTGTCTGGCGAGTAGACTAGCCTGATTCAACGTGGTTACATGTAGTAACGATCGTAGCGCTGTCGGATTGAATTATTCGAGCTCATGACCATGAATGTATTTAAATTTGACATGTGTGCATGTCTTATTTAACAGTCACGGGGTCTTAGTGACTCAACCACTAGGATCTTCCAAGGGATTGGGGGAACACTCCGAGCAAAGCTCGCATCCTAGAGCAATGTCCGAAGATATATTTACCAAGGTGTCAAGGACTCGACACCCTGGATGACCAGCTGTCGGATACATCATCTCCAGAAAGGTGAACAGCGTATATTACAGGTTGCTATCATACATACGGGCATATTACGCTCGTGGGGTGGGCATCGGTGGAACGCCTCTGGAGACAAACGCGATGCGTCGCATCCAGTGTGAAAAAGTACGAGTGACCCGTGCAAAGGTGTCTTCCTCGTTATCCACGATCCGCAAGCGCAATTTCTAGCCCCTCAGGAAGTCCCTGAGCGCATTTCCAAGGTAGAAGACGTCCAGTGCTTTGGATGACCTTGAGTGCGCAGGAAATGTTTCGCGAAACCACTGTTCTCTTTGAACATGGTCTTTATGGGGTGGAAGGAGTCGGTAGAGCTCGCTTGAATCGAGCATGATGTTTTTGTTCATACGATCTCTATGAGATCTCAGATAGATCATTTGTTGAAACCCCGAGAAGTGGTGTGGTATGTATCATCGACTCGCGAAGTTTGTCGGAGTTGCTAAACTCAGCGACCTTGTTGTTACTTCTCCAGGATTGGCACCTGAACTGAATAGTGCTATCGGCGAGCGAGTTCGAAAAGTCTTCGTGTTCGGACTATTCTTAAGTGGGAGGTAGGGCGACTCTCGGGAAAGCTTGGTGCGGATGTGTGTGGTTTCAAACCAATGAATCCCTGTAAAGGCATTAATCGACGAGCAGCACGATTGCCATTCTACACACCGATCGTTTTACGTGATGCTTATGTATGTATTGGAAGTTGGAACCCCTCAAGGGCTGTTGTCGTTTGGATGCAAGACCATGAACCCTCATGGCTTCGAATTCGGGTGACCACAAACAGCCTACAAAGGCACACCACCCCTTCTCCATCGATTACAGGTAAGCCCAAGGTGAGGACATCGTAGATAGAGATGCAACGATTCGCGAATTGCCAGTGGACCGTTCGTCCGGTCTGCATCGACGCAACCACATTGGCATTACAGGTTTGAGTTACGCTATAAATTGAAATCTGAGAAGCTAATTAGTCGAAAGGCACAATATAGAAAAGGACACATACCTCTAGCTTCTTCTGACCCTCCATTTTCTCGGTTTCTGTCTGGCAATTTCGGTGAGGGGATGTCGGATGAACACCAATACGATATTTCCTTACCTCAGATCACCCTGGGATGATCCAGTAGTTGTCACCGGGTAGTGCCTTCCAGACCAGGGACTCAGTGGCAGGGAGACGTCCAGCCCGACGTCGCCTATCAACGTTCGGACCAATACTGGGGCATAAAATGGGATAGATGCACTTCAAGGGACATCACAAACTTATGAGGAACACCCCAGCCAATCCGGAGCCCCGTCTTCATGTCCGCCTGAGCACCGTTGTCCCAAGTATTTGTGACAGTGATCTCAAAGAGTGCCTTGAGCCTGAAAACTGGGCCGATGACAGAGGATTGGAACGTGTCGCTGGAAATTAGTCGATTCATCATCGAGAGCGCGGGCTTGCTTTGCATCCGGTATTTATTGTGTTCTTATAACCGAACTGAATTCCACTACGACCACAAGATAGTGGCCTTGATATTCGAGGGGACCTAGTGAATGACAGGGGGTTAGTCGTCGAATGGGACGAAGAGGCGACCACTCACGGTGTATGCAATTCGTCGAATTAAGAGGGTGACAGAGCCCATGGCACAAATATATCGATCACCCAGAGGTCATATTACACGACAGCGGATAGTACCCCGGCCATCTACATTTGTCGACGTGAAGTGGGGGGAGGTAGTGATGGAACCTGAGCTGGGGTTGCGACGACCCCCAGCAGGTAGCTTGAAATTTTGGGCATGACATGCAGCCTCGCCTCTCAACGGCGCCAAGCATCCACTGATCGATAGATAAGTGCCCAAGTTGGTTATGCAAGTAACGGCGTGGTGGTGATTTTTAGTAGTATGAATTCCATAGAGATGGGAAGGGACAAGGGAGATGGATTCTCGAATTATTCCACTCGCCGTGCGAACACTTCGGCGGGCGTGTCAATTTATGTACTGTATAACCTCGCGCACGTATGAATAAATGAACTGCACGAATTTTCCTTCCCACCTAAGCAACTTGGATTCTGAAAGTAATATCATCGGTGTAATATAAGGTGGAAGTACAAGAGAAATTTCATTGGAAAGGAAAGTAGGATGGCGGGGTGTTCACAGCAGTGGACGATGGTCGATAACTATGCCGGCAAGGTCAACGTGGGACCAAGGTTGAATTCTTTCGCTGGATAGAACCTACGTGATCCATTATTTTCAGAGCTATTGTTGTCGATGGTAAATCCCGGAGCATTAAAACCCGCATTGTTTTTATATATATTGCAATTGAGGTTGAGATCGAACCAACTGAAACTGGACGCCGAGCCAGGGCTCCTGGGCGAGGTAGAGATACTACTGCGGGCAGACAATAATACCTCAGGGTCGAGTACCGCCCCCTCAGCTAAGGTTCAATTCAGCAACATACAGTCAGCGGATGATTGGATGAAGCATCATTGCCTTACTCGAGGTTTGTCCATCTAGACTGTTTGAAGGGGTTTGATCGGCGAAGGGATTTCCGGGGAATGCCAGAAATTAGAATGGATGCCACCTTTTGGGCAGCGGCGAGGGCTTCCTGGATACCAGGTGGATTCAAGTCTTCCCCTGGAAGTGGGGGTGGCAGTGGCACCGCATGACCCGAAACCCGTACGCCCCTTCTGACAGATTCACCTATGATTTGCTGTTTGAGGAAGTCCACGATTCAGCACAAACAAGTCGTGATTTCGACTGGAACGAGATTCGCAGAGAGGGTCGATAGCAGAGCTCGCTTCAACCTCTCAGAAGTTGTCTGCTGTCATGAGCTCCAAATAGGAAGTGAGACTGGACCTACTAAGTACTAACTTTACGGTTCGAGAAACCAAACCAATGTAAATATTTTTTTCTCGTTACGGAAACCATTCCCGTGACGGTTTGATGCAAGGTATGTATCCCATGGCCAGATGGCACTCTGATCAAAGACGTAGGAATAAATCTCGCGTCACGCATGCCAGCGCACCAAATATTGACGCGGTTTTCAGTCAAACATTCAACCACAGCCACATCGCAGCGCGGGGCTTCAAATGCAGAACTTTCGCTGGGTGAAATTATCCATGTAAACTCATTCACTGATATGGAAATACTAGGTCGGAAACGGCGGAAGGATTTCTCTGTATAAAGTTATCGTATTTTCGAGTTAAATAATTTTACTGAACGCATATAATCTCTTCTGACGTTGTATTTCCGCTTCAAGTCGCACAAGTTTTGCGCTTAAGGGATCCTGAGATAGACAGATACACTGTTATTTGTCTATCGACAAAAAGCTGATCTCAGAGTCCAACAGTGTACTTATCTACATTGACATTAAAATACCACCTCCGAACATCTTCTTGAGTGTTTTTCTCATTCGACCGTCGCAACGGAAAACAAAAATACCACAATAAATTTAGTATGAAGATCATAACTTCTTCCTCGAGATCGAGAACACGAGTACCTCCCACTGCCTGCCAATGCCACGAAAAGATTCCAGAATCCTAATCAGGAATGGTAAGAGGCAGTGAGCAAGTACGAAATCTGCGGCGCACATGAGATATCGGTAGGACATTTGATTGGTGGATCGTTTCGCCGGGTCCCCTTCGCCATTTCTGGCAGATGCAAGTTGTTGTATTTACTCCTGAGTCGAGTTTGGAAATTGTGTATGTACTCCCAGTTTCCGTCCGTAACTCAGGGTATAACGACAATCAGATCTTCTCGCATGAGGCCCGATTTGTTGTAGCTGTAGTTGTATGAGATATTCATGTCGGATAAGAATACTTCTAGTGCCGCCAGCTTGAATCAGTATAGCTGAAAACCGATGCATTCGCGTCCGTGCCTTGCGAGAAACGGTTACCCGGGGTCTCAGATGGTGATCGTTAGCTCATCCCTGGATCGGGGGGTGGACCACGATCCGTGAACGTAGTTTCCAGCCGCCCAAGCCCTATCATATATTATCAACCTGAACAATTTGTGCTAAAGGTCCCATGGACTCGAAGGTTTGTTTCATCTCTACACTTTCCATGACTCGATCAAGTTTCAGTCTGAAAAGTAAGCAACCGACCCGAATCAAGTCCTTCTTGAACCCATTTCCGAAGCAAAGGACGTCCGTCGAAAATGGACG
>JBBPRS010000463.1:0-14240 GCA_038093155.1 Boletus huronensis
CCCGCCCGGGGGGGGGGGGGGGGCCCGAAATTGTCCACCTTTCAATTGTATAATACTTTGAAGATAACTCACAGTGTTTACTATCCACAGCGAGCAGCCCGCACCATGCTTGAATGGGCACGCGACTTTCCCTTGAAAATCGTCGTAACGAGACATCGCGGAACTTCTGAGACGCACGACTCGGAGCGCACAGATGTTGGTCGTGCCATGGAATTCCTCCGTCCATACATCGGCCGCATCTGGTCGCTTTCGTTCGACGTGGGGCATAGTTCCTCAATACCCGCACTCTGGAGGGAGAGTGGACGTGCCCGACGTCTCAGGGTGCTCACGCTGATGAGTCGCTCTGACGCTGGCCGCATATCTCAGCAAGTCGCATTCAGCCGTCACTTTCTCAAGAATCCGTTGATGGCCCATCCCCGTCTCGCGGTCGTTTCTGGAAGGACTGCACCACCCATGTACCTTTCCCATCTCCGAATCGTCGATTGCGACAACTTCAACGGGGGGGACGTCATCTCCTTGGTGCAGTCACGAGAGACCCAAGCGACGTTCGTGTCGCTCATGGATGTTGCTGACGATGACTCGTTTACAGCGTTGGCGGAGGTGCGTGTCCAAGGTCGTGGTCCTCCCATTAGCGTCAGACGGGGGACTTGGTTGGGTGAGCATGTGGAGACGTTTTGTTTGGACACTGTTGCAAGGGATGGGATGCGGTACGTGCACTGGGAGATTGATGGTGTTGTCCGCAAGTGAGGTGAGCATCGATCGAGTCTGACGTCTGGTCGATGATGTAGACGCTCACTGCCGTTCGTAGCGGCCGCTCGCTGGAGACGGTCGACACTGCACGATAATACGTTTCTGGCAGTGTCGAACAGTCTGATTCAAGTGGCTGAATCGATGCGACGCTAGGCTCGTGCGAATGTTTGCCGCATCTGCTTGTGATTTCGTAGGGTGTTGGTGGGCGGCGAGAGAGGAGCAGGGGGATACCTGACATGTTGTATATGATCGATCTTGGATCCGGGTTTGGCCGTCGATCAATGTTATCAGATGCGCAAAGCCTTGGCACCGCCAGCCAACGACGATGTCCTCCACTGCGACGACGATGCCTTTACCGCCCGCACTCGCCCAACCCGTCGACTGTCTGCTCATCGACAACTTTGACTCGTTCACGTGGAATCTCTACCAACAGCTCTGCCTCCTCGGCGCCCGCGTCACCGTCATCCGCAACGACGCCATACCCGCCGACGCCCTCCCCCAGCTCGACATCAAGTCCCTCATCATCTCCCCCGGCCCTGGACACCCCACCACCGACTCGGGCGTCTCCCGCGACGCCGTTCGGTACTTTACAGGCAAGGTCCCCGTCCTCGGCGTCTGCATGGGTCTCGAATGCATCGTCGACGTATACGGCGGCACGATCGGGTTCGTCTTTCTCTCCTTCTCTCTGCCAACGACTCCAACGAGCGCGCGCTCACGCGTACCCCCCCAACGAACAGCTTCGCTGGCGAGATCAAACACGGCAAGCTCAGCCCCATTCGACACGACGGACGAGGTTGCTTCAAAGATATCCCCCAGAGCATCCTCTCCACTCGTTACCACTCCCTCAGCGCCGCTCTAAAAACACTCCCCAAGGAACTCATGGTCACTTGCGTTACCGAAGAAAGCGGCGTCATCATGGGCGTCCGCCATCGCGAGTTCGTCCTCGAAGCTGTCCAGTACCATCCAGAGAGCATTCTCTCCGAGGGCGGGGACGCCCTCCTCCGCAACTTTCTTAGCCTCAAGGGCGGTACCTGGCGAGAAAACCCGGACGCGCTCGTCCTCGATGCCGCTCTCCCACCTTTTCCTTACGACGCGCTCATCTCCAGAGTCGAGGACGCAGCCGAACTGAAAACTAAAGTGCCCACCATCCTCGAACGCATCTATGAACAGCGATTGAAGGATGTCCAGCACGCCAAGTCTCTCCCCGGTAGCTCGCCCCAGGACCTCGACGCCTACCTCGCCCTCCACCTCGCCCCGCCGCTCGTTCCTCTCGTTCCGCGTCTCAGAGCCAGATCTCCCTCGCTCATGGCCGAGATCAAGCGTGCGAGCCCGTCCAAGGGCGACATTGCACCCAGCGCCAACGCGGCACATCAAGCGCTCACTTATGCCCTCGCTGGTGCAGCCGTCATCTCCGTCCTCACCGAGCCCACCTGGTTCAAGGGTTCGCTCCTCGACATGCGGCTTGCTCGGCAGGCCATCGACAGCCTCCCGAACCGTCCCGCGATCCTTCGCAAAGACTTTATTCTGGACGAGTACCAGATTGCAGAGGCCCGTTTATGGGGAGCTGACACTGTCCTTCTCATCGTCGCTATGCTCCCGCCCGCACGCCTGCAGGCCTTGTATGCCTACTCATTATCGCTCGGGATGGAGGCTCTCGTCGAGGTACATACGACGGACGAGATGCGCGTCGCGCTCGAGCTTGGGGCCCAGGTGATCGGTGTGAATAACCGTAACCTGCACGATTTCAACGTTGACATGGGCACGACGAGCCGACTTGCGGATATGGCGCGGGGCGACGTCATCGTCTGCGCGCTCAGCGGGATCAGTGGGCCTGAGGACGTGAGGGGGTATGTCGAGGAAGGGGTTGGCGCGGTGCTCGTGGGGGAGGCGCTCATGCGCGCTGAGGACCCGCGTGCATTTATCCACCGCTTGCTGGACTGGCCGTTGCCAAAGGAAGAGGAGAAGGAAGGGAGGGTGTTGGTGAAGATATGCGGGATCAGGAACGCGGAGGAGGCGTTGGTGGCTGCTGAAGCTGGTGCAGACCTGCTTGGCCTCATCTTTGTGCCGCGGAGCAAGCGGTACATTTCGGTTGACGCTGCCCGATCGATCGCGAGTGCTGTCCACGCCTTTCGTTCTTCGCCAAACACGCCGTTGAGTGCGAATCAGGACGCCGACGTCGAGGCGAAGACGGAGACTGAAGCTGAAACGGAGAAGGAAAGCGGAAGCGAAGCTGTGACAACGGAGGTGGCTGAGGAACGAGTCATAGGGAACGCGCCGTGGTTCGCGAGGCACGCGCGCCGACTGGTAGAGACGCTCGCCCACCGTCGGCCGTTGCTGGTGGGGGTGTTCCAGGATGCGCCGCTGGATGTCGTGCAGGAGACTGTCGCGCGCGTGGGATTGGATCTGGTGCAGCTACACGGGGCGGAGCCGATCGAGTGCGCGCGTTTCGTGGGGGTGCCTGTCGTGCGCGCGTTCCACGTCAGCGCTGGGAGAGGGGACGCTGATGGGGCCGTGGCAAAGACGGACGGTTTGCGGGACGTGACGCGCCCCGGGTTACACGCGTTCGTGTTGCTGGACGCGCAGCGCAAAGACGGGCTGAGCGGGGGGAGCGGGAAAACGATCGATTGGGCACGTGCACGGGCATTGGTGCGTGGGGACGGACAGGCTGCGCGTCTGCCGCTCATGCTTGCGGGGGGACTGAATGCGGCGAACGTGGCCGAGGCGATCGCGCGGGTGCGGCCGTGGGCGGTGGACGTGAGCGGAGGGGTCGAGCGGGAGGACGGGACGGGCAAGGACGCGGCGAAGACGAGGGCGTTTGTAGTGGCTGTGCAGGGTCTGTAGTAGTAGATCGCGCGCTGAATCCGACTCGTCCCCGCTGGCATGGACGACTTCCACGTACCCTTCCACTGCGCACAGCTCGCACCGGTCCACATCGCAGGCTGGGACTACGCCTCGGTGCCCGAACTTGTCGTACGTAGCCTGACGTCCTCTCCCCCGTCTTCGCCTTAACCTCGATCACCCATCGACCTCGGTCCTCCCGTCTGGCCTCTCCCCGCTCCCCGCCCGTACAGGTCCTCCCCGCGATCGTGCCACAGGAAGACGCTCAAGCCCTCTGCGACACCATCACCCGTCTCCACAACGCATCCGACCCCTCCGACGTCGGCCGATGTCTCTGCAAGCTTGCCCTCGCCTGGGAGGACTACTACCTCCCCAGGTTCCCCGTCCCCTTCTTCCAGGTCAGGGTCGCAGACGTTCGCGCCGCTGGGGGCTCCCTCAATACCGCCCTGGAGCTCTATAACGAAGTGCGTCGGTGTCGTGGCCCGTGGGTGGATCTGACATGTGTGATTTCGCTCGATAGGTCCTCCACTCGATCGACGCGGGTCCGCAGAGCGCACCGTTTGCCGACTTTGTCTGCAAGCTGCGCAGCCAGGCTCAGGGCGATACGGAAAGACAGGGTGAGCTTTCGCACAAGGTCTAGGCCGTTCTACAGATGCCGCACACTGACCCACCATCCCTGCCACCCCCACCCCCTCCCCAGTGCTCAAAAGCAACAGCCTCCACTTTTTCCAGCGTTGGAAACACGCCCGCGCGTTCGCCAATCCGTTCTCGTGGCCAATGCTCCCCGCCTCTGCACCGGATATTCTCGATACCTGGCGGACGTCGAGGGATCAGAAACAGTTGCTCAACTATAGCTGGCTGCAGGCCATCCATCTCGATCAGAACTGCGAGCTCACCCCCGAGGTATGTCACCCCTACCGTTCGGGGAAACACGCGACCGACGTCTTTGCTCCCTACTAGTCCGTCGAGGCATTGACGCGGCATGGATTCATCTCCTCTCTCGTACAGTGCGTCCCCGGGAGCGAAGTAAAGGATCCAGATGTACTCGTGAGCACTTTGCGCGATCTCGACGAGGCATGTGCTCGATCATTCCCCCCTATAGATCACCGTTGACTGATACACCCACCCATGGTCTGCGCAACCGAACACGACCTCAGGCATACACATCAGTCCTCCAACTTACCGATCGCGTCGAGCAGCTCACGACCGAGCGCATCAAGGCGATCCATGGTATGCTGATGCGCTCATCCAAGATCCAGATCGTCGACAGCGGCAAGTGCACTGGCGCAGTGCGCTACGTCAACGCGGGTCTGACGCGGCAAACCACCCAAAAGTCGGCCGTGGTACGGAGCCACCAATACAACCTCTCGTACTGTCCTGCCGAGTTGGTAGACCAGCAGCTGGACTACATTTGCAAGATGGGGAGGGTATGTTCTCTTCCTTGACTTGTTGGGACGTGGCTCATCGGCTTCATCACAGCAATACATTGCGCGATGGCGGAATCCGTTCGCGACGGCGGCGTGGATCCACGTCACCTTTACGCGTTGTCGTCCTTTTGACGTGAGCGTCTTTTGATTCCTTGGCGCAGTCTTGTTCTCATTCGCGCGCGCCAGGACGGAAACGGAAGGATGGCTAGGCTTCTATCGTCCATTCCCCTCGTGCGCCACGGTCTCCCGCCGGTGTGTATCTTGCCCCTATGGCGAGGCGCGTATTATGAGAGCATGAACACGGTGAGCGCGAATCGGTTTCAAGTCGGTGAGTCCGTTGACACACCGACGTTCTCGTCTCGAAACAGGCCTGGGAAGGCGACTACCAGCCCCTGATCAACTGTATCGTTGAGAGCATCAAAGCGTCGCTGAGGGACGTCGAGCGGATCATGGCGTGACCATCCACTCTCTCCCCCCCGAGTTCTGACACACTTTTTTTTCCGTCTCGCTTGTTCCTGTCCGTTTCTGCAACATTAGCGTATGATTCCTCTCTCCACGAACGATGATGGGTAAATTTCCTGTTTTTTTCCATCGATGTACTGTTCTATTGGATTGTATACTTCCCCCCCCCCTTCCATGGTTCGATACCACCAATCAGTGACGTGTTTCACCTAGTTTTTTCCGATGTTGGCCCCCCATGTATCCAAACGTATAATGTGTACCGCCCACGTTGAATCGATCCCGTCCGACTTGAACTCGCACTAGGTAGATCACAGAGATATTCCGACCAGCATCGCCGATGCACACGTTGTACGGAAACGCCACGAAAATGATGCGTGGCGATCCATAAAGTCAGTGGCCCGAGCGTTTCTAAAGACGGCGGCCGGCCGATTTCAGGAAACGTGCGAACGAGTTTGCTGACACGCTCGCTTGATCACCGAGCAGACTCAGTATGCCAGTGTACACACCAACTACTAGCTTTCCCGGGGGATACATACAACAAATGTCCTGTGCCCCCTGGCCCAATCGTCCTTCTCCGTCTTCTCTCCGATTGAGGACACAGCTAATATCTCGTCGTGTTGGATTTCGCGTGAGATCCCAACGTTGGCTCCAACTTGAAGTTTCCTACCAGTCTCTTCGTCTTCGTCATCCTGGTCACCGAATAGTAATTTCCTGTCCGTCCCATTTGACGAATAAAACCACGTCGACCAACTCCGCCATGTATTCGTAGTAAAATCCCCAACAATCGGTGAGTCCGAGTTGTCCATGCGCACGACCCGCCTCTCGCTTGCGCTTCGCAAGCGCGCGGGAGACGTCTCGCCTTGCATGAGTAAACGTCGTCCTTTCCATCCCACCCCTCAACGAACCCTACTTTCTCGAGCTCCAGATACCATAATGCCGGCGCAAAGACCTGGGGTGGACCTTCTGCTGTGTTCGGCGGGCCCGGGGGAGGACGAGCAGGCATCGCAAGTGTTGCAAGGAGATCTGAAAAACCGCTGACGATTAATTGGATGGGGAGGTGCCAGAAAGTGTCCACCCAGAACGTCGACGAGAAACGACAGCCGCGAAGCATGATACTCCTCAGATGTACCAGGCGCACGCTCTGACAGAGATTGGCTATATAATCATGTCGTCCCTTCGCTCCGCGAGGGGCGGCACCGGCTTAATATCCACCACGAGCGGTGTTTCGGAACTAGAACCATTGATGGACATCCGCCCATAGGTATGGCCATCACACTCGCATCTCGATGCACTGATAACAAAGTGCGTCCGCTCGCTCCAGTTTTCTATGGCTATTGCGCGAATGGGGAGGGAGGTGATTGCGTGTGTGGATGCACCGAGCCACTGTGAGAGAAGAGAGAAGAGCAGAACAAGGTCGTCGCCGCTAGGTAGCGTTTTTTGATGACACCCCAACCTGACTTGTGTCGTCAATGGAATCTCGACGTAAGATAAGATTGACACGATCTCCGCCAAGGGTGCGCAGATGAAAAGGCGAGCGAGCGAGGGCAGACGGTACTTCTCCGAGTCTTGACCACGGGAGCCGGACGGACCGCTACAAAGTGCGTTCTCGAGATGGAGCTGTACAAGGTCCGGCATGCGACCAAGTACGGCCTTGAGCTCCGCGATGGTGAGCCGAGCAGAAGCAACTAGGTCGCACAACCGAAGAGTTGTCAGTCCATCAAGAGTAAGCGAACACCATAGTTTGTGAGTTCTAATTCACGGAGCATAGGAGTGTCTCCATTGAAGAGGATATGGTCGTCAACTGCTTGAACCCAGTGCTCGTGCTTGCCCGAATCCGGCATACTCCATTCCAAGGGCTCGAATTGTTGGATGCTGATCTTCAGGATGCAAAGGAGCGGCGCTGCCCGGGAAGAGAGCATCGACAAGACGCGTGAAACATCCGACGATGTGAGGTCCAACTGGAGACAACATTCCTGGAGCCGTTCTACGTGCATGGCTACTCGCGCCATAAAGTCAAGCTCCATGTCCTTCCTTAGATTGCAGATTTTCACGCACATCCGCAACGGTGAGTCTAGGGATCGGGAAAACAACGCCTCTGTCCACCATGGTGACACCATGAAGAGGTAGCCCCACAGAGCGGGACAGGTCAGTGCGACGCGCCGCCAGTGGCGGCACACGTACGACACGCCTATCCAGCGCAACATCACGAAACCCGAAGCGTAACGTGTATTGCGTGTGTGATAGTCGTCGAATATGCGTGCCAGTATCTGCGGTGGGAGGCACGAGATGAGTGTAAAGGTGTTCTTTTGGGCCAAGAAGCTGGACAGAGTGTGGGCGAGTCGGGAGATGTCCTCGTCAATACGCGCCTGGGCTTTGGCAGCCATTTCGAACGAGAGCATGACTGAGCAGCCTGTAAGGTGATCAGCGTAAAGGTTACTCGCCGGCATGAATATCCGGGATGGCACCTTGATCCGTCGGTCCGTCTGTGAGTGCGGTGTCGCCTTGGGAGGGAGCCCACAAGATCCTGGCTATGTGGGATGGCGGGCAGAACAAGAGGGAGAAAAGGTTCGACTCGGACGAAAAGACATACTTCTAATTTGTAGGCGTATCGATCACAGCAACCAAGCAAACAACACGAAACACAAAAAGGCGAGCGAGTCAAAGTAGTACGACAAGGTATATTCCATTCCATTCCATCTTTCCATCCCTCCATCCACCATATAGTCCACAGCGACACACGGTATTTGATTTTTGGCTTCAGCTCGAGTAGTACCGAGTGCTCTATCGAAAATTCAGCGTTTTCCATTTCCAGCTTGCGCCCTCGCGAGCTCCCGGTCGAGCTCATCGCTCGGGTTGTCCATGACAGGCGTCGGCTGCCTATGTGTCGGCACGGTGTAACTAGACGTCGCCCCAGTGACGTCGCCGTATTCGCACACGGGCGAGTTGAGTATCTCATCCCGGGATGGAATCGGCAGACTTGGGGTCGTACGCAATGTGAGAACAGAATGAGGACAAGCCAGACGATGGGCAACTCGCCTGTCCTGTCTACGGATCTGTCCTGTCGCTCTTGCCTGTGCGCGTACCTCTTTTCGGAACGAGGTCACTTCTTCGACGATCAACTTCTTCATGCCCTCGATCGAGTCTTCCTCTTCAAACGAAAAGTCGAACTTCTGCATCACATTGTATCCGAGAGAGAAAAGAATGAGAAGATTAGACAGACATCCGCGCAGACAAGGGACGAAAAGAAATGTACCGTTTCGCAAACGGGTTCGTCGGCCGGATCGTGCCATACTTGCAGGTATGGATGGTTCAGCGCTTGCTCGCAGCTCACACGTTTGGCAGGGTCAAAGCACAGCATCTGGGAGAGGAGGTCGATAGCGAGCGGGTTAGCATGGGGGTACAGGGTCGCGAATGGGACTCGGGGTTTGATGGGCAGCGACCGGATGTAGTCTTGCGCCTAGACCAAGGGTTACGGGTTAGCCTATACGCATCATCTAGGTGCGATTGACGGACTCGGGGCGATCCAACCCGGCGGAGCGTATCCTCGGATGGAGTACCCAGATAGTGTAAGATCTGGTTCAACTGATCGACGTAACTGCGGAAAATTGGAGTCACCATCTCACGCATGCCAAGCCGAGACTTACTCTCTGCCTTTGAAGATCGGCTTTCCGCCTAGGAGTTCCGCGAGAATACAACCCACCGACCAGACGTCGATGGCAGTGGTCTGCGTCAGGATCAGCAGCACGAAAACAGGGTCAATGTGGGACACACGCACATAGTTGGCGAAACTCAACATGATTTCCGGAGCACGGTACCATCGCGTGGCCACGTACTCCGTCATGAAACCCTGATTTCCAGCCGACTTGGAAGTACCACCACCAGGCGTGTACCCACGCGCAAGGCCGAAATCACAGATCTTGAGTTCGCAGTCAGCATTCACGAGGAGGTTTCCAGGCTTGAGATCTCGATGGAGAACGTTGGCAGAGTGGATATATTTTAAGCCGCAGAGTGTCTGGTATATGAACGACTGGAAGTGAGCGTCCGTGAGGGGCTGTCCTGAACGAATCTGATAGGCGCGCGTAAGCGATTAGGCGGATGGCGATGGGGGTAGCGTTACTTACGATTGCATGAAGATCTGCCTCCATGAGTTCCTCCTACAGAGTGGATGAATAGCGTTGGTCATCGGCGGATGTGAGAGCTACCTATTACTGACATAGAGATACACTTCGTCAAAGTTGCCATTGGGCTGGAAAACAATGTCCATGTCATACAAGCAAGTTATCTGTCCGGCAGAGATCAGCGACCGCCCATTCAAGATCGCGCCAAGGACAGTATGCCGCTCACGTTCTTGTGTCCTCTAAAGTGGTGTAGCAGCCTCCACGTGCACTATCAGCTATACGGTATCCCGACGATCTTGGTATGCCAAGACACATACCTGATCTCGCGAAGGCATCGTTTCGTCAAGATGCGCTGCAAAGTTGAGAACACGGATGAAAATACGTGCACGCAAAACGATCAAAGGGCTTGCCTTGGTATTGATGTTGGTGATTTTTTTGATCGCACACCCTTCGCCTGATCTTCTGTGACGCGCTGCAACGACGCAGCCATAGGCACCCTGACCGAGCTCCTTGACTAGCTCGTACTCGGCGTCGACGACGAAGGTCGAGTTGAGTGCGTTGAAGCTATGTCTTTGAATCATCGTGGTCGTCAAGGATGAAGAAATGAATTCAAGGGCTGGGAGGTTGCAAGTTGCTGTACCGAGTTACATACGTATCGATGCGGCACCAAACAGTAACACACAATGCCCCTGAGAACGGAGGCGACACGTTCAGTTCATATTTTCATACATTCCAGGGTGCAGGCACACGGATCAGGAAAGTCACTAGAACTTGGACGAACGACAACCAGTAATACGTACTGTGGATCAATTGATGTCAAGGGCATCACGGTCGGAACTCGGCAGGAACGGAACCTGAGCTACGCAAGGCAGTCGACCTACAGGGTTTCGAGAACGTGTAGGGCACGAGATGGTAAGTCTAATTCGGGTGGGCATGCCTCTGCGCCTTGACCCAGATGTCCACCTCCTCCTTTTCAGTATCCACCCCGTGTTCCGCCCTCAGGTGGCGACGAAGATCGTAGGCACGCGTCAAGACATGCTCGCACGTCTTGCTAGACGATGGTCCAGATGCATCTAGTGTCGCACTTGACGCCACCAGCGCGTCGATGTGCGGGTATGGGCAACGTATAGACGTTGCGTTTTGTAAGCGAGCTGCATAGGCTTTACCAGTGATCGCCTCGATATCCAGAGCGTCGTCTGCGTTGGTAGCGGATGCCTCCTCTTCCGAAGTCGTGTCCGCGTGGACACTTTTCGACGAGTGTAGTTTAGCTAGATGGCGCTCGAGAAGATGTTTGTATCCGAAAGTGCTATTGCAGTGTATGTGGGGGCACACATGGTTCCGTTGACCGAGATGGATGACATTGTGGTGCGTTGTCAGCGCTTTTTTCTGCACGAAAATATTAACCACACCATCACGAGCACCCCCGAAGCAGAACATACTGATTTAAAGTCTTTACCACAGCCCCCAAAGTCACATTTCCAGTCACGTCCGAGTTCACCACCACGCCTTCGTTTGCGAGGTTGAGAACCCTCAGCATCGGTTGCATCCTCAGGTGCATCTGCCCTGTCAGCATGGTAAAGCTGTGCTTCAGCTTCCTGCTGTTCGTGCAGTTTCTGGTGGGCTCTAAGAATATGTTGCGATGCAAATGTGCGGCCATTACACTTGGGGTGCATGCACGTGGGGGGATGGTCATTCCGTATGTGCGCCTGCAAGGCCGTCCACGTGCCAAAGTAAACAGGGTCCTCATCAGGACCAGGTAGACAGTGAAGATGCGAGCAAATGTATCGCTTGTCTGACGTAGAAATATGAATATAGGACCACTCGAACTCGGACGTACAATCCATACCGTCATGTGTCTTCACGTGACCTCGCCACTTTTGATTCGTTGCAAATGATTTTGTGCATCCCGGATGTGAGCAGATATACGGCTTCGTTCCTGGTGGGGAGTGTACTTCACAAACGTGAGCACGCAGCTGATGATGCTTGGAAAACACCTCGTCGCAATCAACTTCTGGACACTACGCGATTCCATGAGACTGACAGAATCAGACGCGAAAAAAAACACTGACAATATAAGATTTGTCTCCTCTATGAGAATTTTCGTGGACAGCAAGATGTTGAAACGTCCAGAAGCGTTTGGAACATTCCGCAGATTCCGTACACACGTATGGTCTCTCTGATTCGGGTAGGTGACTCCTCTTGTGCGCCTGTAAATGGCTCTCCCGCAGGTAGGACTTTCCACATGAATTACATGAATACGGACGCTACGGAAAGTATGAATGAGAAAGCGGGGTAAAAGGTACAGTCCTGACCTCGCCAGTGTGTAACCGTTGATGTTCCGCCAACCTCGATGGTTTCGAGTAGGATTTTGTACATTCGGGATATGTACACGGGTAGCGTGATTTCTTGCTGACTTTGAGGGATACTTCAAGTGTCTCGGTCGTGGGTGTCGCCGTGGCAGCTTCTGACGGCGCTGGACTGGACGAGAGCCGCAATGTAAGGTGGGACTGTTTCCGTTTCCCGAGAACGGTCGTTGAGAGGGTCGCCGTCGTGTTCATCGTAATCGCAAGAATTTTCTTTATTGTTTATTTTTCTTGTATAGGCACAAAATTTGGAAACAATTCATCTGATCACTTTCAACAAGTCCAAGTCCACCCGTTCTAAAACAATTTTGAACCCGCTCGTGAGACGAACTGAACAGGATGGCTGGAAGACGAAGAATCTTTCTTTTGGCATATCTTGCTCTTGCCAGTATCTTTTTCTACACTTGGTCGCTCGCGAACGATCTACTTTGGCCGTCCGACGATCGTTCCCGCTTACTCGCCAAAGACGCACTCCGAGCTGCGTATGATTCCGTGCACGAGGCCATGTGGCCCCTTCTCGAGGCCTACGAGGACGAACTGCGAATTACCTCCGAACAGAATGCTGTATATCACTCGGGTACCAAGTTCGAACGGCTGCAGGCGTCTCTCGACAACCTCCATCAAGAATCATCACATCGTGATATAGCATTTGAATATCTTTCCCGTCCGCGTTGGGTCAAAGGGCGTCACGTCCCAGATACGCATCAGATCGATATATGCCGATCCATTGCAGGAAAGCGGGTCACCATGATCGGTGGCGAACACATTTACCGTCTTCACGTACTCCTCCTTCAACGCAGGGAACGCGCCGAGGGGAAACCGTTTCCTTGTCAGTACCACGAATTCTGTACCCATCACCACATCTGTTTGCCTTATCAGCATTTGCGAGACGACACACCACCACCGCGTTATATCAAATCGCCGACGATGCAAGAACTCATCGAGACCGGGTCCGCGGTAGTCAACTACGTCGTCTCTGACACACTCTTTTCCGCACGGAACGAGTCTTCCTGGGAATATAATTCGCCCTTTGTGGATCCGATGACGGGCGTCCGATTGCGTGAGACGTATTGGCTCGCAGCTGCGCGGAAAGCAAACATTGTCATCTTGGGGCGCGGTCCTCTGAGTGCACCCGGTCAGACATACGCAGGAAATTGGTCCTTCTTGCGCCATGTGCCAGATTACGTGGATAAATCACGCGCTGCCGTCGTAGGTGGATACAAGAATGACGACGACATGGATATATACCAGGCCGTCCCACGATCGCTGGAAATCCTCAATGTGGCGGTCCATCTAACCGTGTCTCGTTTCTTGCCTGACGTTTTTCAGCTTTTGCGGTCCATCCGACGGGAGGTTCGTCCGGGTAGACGGAGAAGACTGATATGGCCAAGTAATTGGTATCGTTTACCGGGCCGAGGTGTCACGAGGACCGTGCTCCTTCGTCCGCATGTCCGCTCAAAGGTCCAAGAGATGATACAGCAGACGTTCTTTCACCACCGTCGACCCCGATCCTCGGCGGAGCATATCCTCACATCGCAACTCTCAGCGCTCACCAATGCAGATATTACGAACACAGCCCTCGAAGATCCGTGGACATTACTCTTCAATGCACAAGGCGAGTTGCATGATAGAACAATCACGTGTTATCTCTCGCTGACGCGCGTAATAGTCTATCTGCAAAACATGGTGCTCAGAGAGCTGCTACCCCGGTACGGCATCGTGTTTCTCCCCCTCAACGCACCGTGGATCGTAGATACTCGGGCTCGCGGACATCATGGACACAGGTACGCCCATGGTGCCGCTATAGCCGTCGACCTGGAACGGACGGCGGCCATTGGAGAGGCGTTTTGGACAGGAATGGATTATGTTCTTAGGTATCTGGAATGACATCTGTGTCATACACATATATTTCATCGCTCTAAACTCGCTTGGACTGATGTGAATTCATCTCCTCTCTGACAGTCCTTTAGAATGATATAAGCTATATGAGAAATTATGTGATACCGCGCTGACTCGACGGCAATGAGACACCCATTCCAAACAGTCGCTGTGGTGACAACCGAGATGCGAGGGTAAGTTTTGAACTCATGATATGTGTGTAGGGTGGATGAAATTGCACGATGGGAAAACACTAGTTCGTGTTCGCGCAGGTGTAAACCGTAGAGGCAAAGCCGACCCGTCCGTTGGTAGTATCGAAGACGCTGTAGTAGCGCTCGCTGGGTACGCCCACTAAGTATCTGGGACGGAGAAAAAATAGCCGAGAACATACAGGAAAGTGTACC
>JBBPRS010000464.1:0-14213 GCA_038093155.1 Boletus huronensis
ATTAAATACATGCACATCAAGTGCTGTGATGGAATGGAAGCAAGGCATGAGGAAAACATAAGGTGATTGTGAAAAAGAAGAAAAGACATAGCCTTGGCGATCAGATCACAGATCTGATCTAGGAACAGAAGCATAAAGATCTGATCTAAGATCTATAAAAAAAGAAAATGTCTAAGTCTAAAAGATTAGATAAGATAACAGAGATAAAAGATCAAGATCGTCTAGATCATTGATATGAGCCATAGTTGGAGTGATAGCGCTCCAGGGATGTAAGATATGATTAGATAAGGGAATAAGATAATTGATAGCGTCCCTTGTATGGTTATGAGTGCTGGGCCTTACAGAGTTAACTGCCCTTTTCTAAGAAGAATAAGATAAAAGTGTCTGAAAAAGATAGATAAGAAAAGTGAAGCATAAGGGCGATAAAAATCGAAAATTGTCCTTGATTACACACTAATCCTAGTGCATAGCACTTGCTTATGTTAGCCTGTAACACATTATGCCTGCAAACTCCATATTGAAGTATGGGCCAGTATCAAAACCTTACATAATCATACAGTTTATAGTTGATTACATAATATTTTGAACACAGGTGGACATGCTTGTTTGCAGGGTGCCTGGTCAAATGCTGCAGACACAACCCTCCTCCACTACTGTGGGAGTCGGGGAATGCACTGCTAGTGTGATGCATTAAAATTCATGCATTAGGATTACAAGTGGTCATGCACAAGCCCTTTGTTCTGTGTTGGAATGCCATTGATGCATTATTTCTACAGTATGGGCTGGAACTTCATAGTCTAAGAGATGTATAACTACCTACAATGAAAATTAGTCTGTGAGACCGTCGGAGTTCGAAATAAGTGCTGCCTGAGGTGATGTCATTATTAACGCACACCGCTGTAAGCCTCACCCGGCTAATGCCGATAGCAAAGCAGTGACACGTTTTTTTTTTTCTTTTCTGAACCTCGACCCAGTCGATTGGCTTGTCGAGGAAATGTTCATACCTTCGATGTAGCCTCATTCCCTGGGCAGATAAATCTTCATTCTCATACCAGAAGAAGGCATTTTATCTTCACCTTTCCTCGATTTCACGTCAACAGGGAGCTTGGCTGCGAGGCTGAAACATCTCAATGAGTGCCATTCCTCCAGTCTGCCAGGGGTCTGTCCAGTGTCCATGCCTCAACCTGTTGATAATTTATGTACGTGCTCTGCCGGATGTCGGGTGCCTGCTAATCGAGTTTACAGTCGTAAGATTTCTACCTGTGTCTGCCCAGGTTTCACCATAGATTTGCCGCCATCTCGAATCAAAGGCAATAAGCGATTTCGTAAATTACCATGTTATCTGGGCCAATCTATCGCATTGTTGAAGCACACGAGGTGAACGTTGGTTTGAGGTTATCGCTATGTCCGAGCTATCCCGAATTCTATGCTCATATGGTCTTGAAACCATTAAGGGGTGGCCAACATGTAGAGCAGGTCATGGCCGGATTGGGAGTACACTCGTCGGTAAGCTGCAGGCAACATATGACATCGATTTAGGGGAAAAGTGTCTCTCGGAAGATGTTTCATGCGCGGATAGGCTCGATGTCTAAATTTACCCTAGGACATGAACTTTTTATGTTGTTGGCTCAGAGCCCTTTTCTCCGAAGGAGGTCTTTCACATGGTTGGTCAAAATTTAACTTATGCACCTGATCAGTGATCAATGTTCTTGCGCGTCCAGGTACTATCCGATACGACCTACCCAGCTGTCGTTGTCATATCCCTGTTGGCACCTGGTCGAGGATGTGCTAGGTTTGCTTTTCCTGCATGATGGCAACAGTAACTTGGATGGGAGCTAGATCGGCGATCGTCGGCCGAATTAACTTCCCCTCAAGTGCTCGTAGCTTCTTTACATGTTCCCGATCCTCCATATCGGAGACATGGCTCGTTCGTGATGCTGGGCCCGGCTTGTCATCTGCGGTCTGCGCGACTTATTAAATGTTGGGTGCCTAGCTCTCTGTGCCAAGGATTGTTCCTGTTTCACGAGGCTCACGACACAAGTTCCTGACAGCCAGAGCACAATATCGATCCCGGCCGACGCCGATCCCTCAGGCGAGGGTACTTATCCTCCACCGTGACGCCGACCTCTTCAATGCCTCCCGAAGATTTAATCAAGCTTGATATCGAACATGCACTTGTCGAAGATGATCCGCGGACCTGGTCGAATACTAGAAAGGTCGGTTTCTTATTCAGACCGTGCGAGTGAACGTGGTTGACACCAATCAACCGAAGAATGCGATCCTGTTCATCATTTCAGCGGCTTCTATGATTGCAGGTTTATGCTCCAACATTCAGAATCGTGGGTGGTTGTTTCAACTGACTGTAGGAGTGTCAGGGCCTAACAAGCTAAACACTAGCCGCAAACTCTCAGATCAAACAGGAATTGCACGCGACTGCCTCGGATATCAGCTTGAGCTTATCTATTTTCATCCTCGTCCAAGGCAACTGTACTCTCGTATGGAGTATGGTCAGCGAGATCAAAGGGAGGAAAGTATGTAATGTCTTCATGTTACATTCGTCACGTGATACTGAATTGTTATCGTCAGCTCGTCTACTTACTTTCCATCACGCTGTTTACAATGGGCTCGGCCATCGTGGCAGTTTCGAAGACCATAGGTCTTGTCATTGGCATGCGAGTGGTTCAGGCAGCTGGGTAGGCTCTTCCATTTGTGATGTGCACGTTTCCATCTCTTAATCCATTCGCCTAGCTCGGGCGCTGTGATTGCCATCGGTGCTGCAACACTCGCAGACATCTATGAACCCCATCAACGAGGGACCATGATGGGCGTATACTACTCTGCACCACTCTTGGGTCCTTCGATTGGGCCTATCTTAGGTGGTGGGCTCACGCAGGGTTTGAGTTGGCGTGCGGTCTTTTGGTTTCTGGTGATATGGGGAGGCGTGATATTTTTAGCGTTCTTGTTCCTGTTCGAGGACACGTTCAGGGAGGAACGGAGTTTGACGTACCAAAACGTCTTGAAGAAACGTATACAAGAACGCAAGCTCACGCAAGAAAAGGATCTTACACGAGGAGAACGACCTGTCAGCGAGAAGAAGACATCAGAAGATGGAACTTCCGGAGCGCAAGCACCTAAAAGCGACGTGGAAGCGCAGCCTGTAGACGCCCCAGCACTCGCTACCGAAAAAGTCAAGTTATCGATTGCAGACATAAATCCATTGCCTCCCTATTTACGAACACTGAGCCGTAAAAACAATCTCGCCATTCTGATACCTTCTGGTGGGCGCCTACAGCATCAAGCTTGACAATTCTGACTTGGTTGTTCTTGCAGGATTTCTGTTCGCATTTAGTTTCAGCATCTCATACACCTGTGCACGAACGTTATCACTCCATTACGATTATGATGCCATGACGACTGGATTGGTGTTACTTGCCTTTGGAATCGGTCGGTACATTAATATCTCGCGCAAGTGATATCGCTCAATCCGGTATTTGGTTTGCCTTCAGGGAGCATACTAGGTAGCATCCTGGGCGGACGGTGGTCTGACAGGACACTCGCTCGGCTTAAAGCTGCAAATGGTGGAGCCAGCTACCCAGAGGTGAGCGACTCGGAGGTGCATTTGTCAATGGTTCGGAAATTACCTCAATGGTCGTATCACAGATGAGATTAGAAAGCACCAAGCTTGCCATGTGGTGGTTCCCGCTCGCTGTTATCGGGTATGCCTGGGTCTGCCAACAACATGTACATATCTCAGTTATCTGCGTGATGCTCTTTTTTTCTGGGTTCTTTGCGATGTACGTTGTGTCCACATTGTTCTTTGTTCTCGTCTGACCTTTTGTGGATGTTTAGATGGATATATGCTAGTACTTTAGCATACATTGTTGATGCCAATGTTGGTCAGTCGTCCAGCGCAGTCGCCACCAACAGCTCTTTCCGCGGTATAGCTGCGTTCGTCGCTGCAGAGATTGCGGTACCATTACAGGTGGGTCTCTGTACTGCACTGACCGCTCGTTTCGCACTCACGTGTCATTCAGGATGCTTTCGGTGACGGAGGCCTATATACCTTATGGGCCGGCTTGATGTTGTTGGCGGAACTGATGATATTACTTGTGCTTTACAAAGGTAAACAGTGGCGCGAAGCCAGCATAGATGCGGAAGAGCGAAAATCTGGATTGTGACCAGGGGTGAGGCCTGTATGACTATCATTGTACATCGGAATAGAGATACACTAGATGCGATCTCGTCAAAACCTATGAGTGTTTATTGCCACGGCGTGGGTTACGTAACACGTGGCAAGAGAAGACTCGGAGGCGAAGATGGATGAACAAGCCATGCAGACCCCCGCATTTGACAGTATCTTTTTGCTCCATAAAATGACGAGGAAATCGAAAACATCTCACCAAAGTGGGTTGTGTTTTGTTGATAGTCTGAGGGTATCGGATGACGACGTGTATAGTGTCCACGCTCGTACAAAGTGCGGACGCGTTTTGGCTTCAACCTTCGAGGCGTTAGCAGAATGGCAGAATGGACGCGATGATCGGCACTGTTGGTTACTTTTTACACTCGTGCTTGTGTTCCTTTCGGGTCGCTGTGCTCACTCAGCTAGAAGTATTATTGACTTCCGGACCTAATGTTAATGGGTTTTAGTTCACGCTCGAGCGAGGTAGGACTCGACTCGGCCAAAAAGGTCAGTGACCGGTTCGCGCACGAAATGCGATATAGGCATAATGCGGAATACCCAATTCTACCAGAGGTAAGCAGGTTATATGCATAGTAGCGTGAGGGATGGCATCTAATCGTGTCCTCCAATACACGCAGGGAGAGAAATGAGCTTCAGGACGTGCGTGGCAGGGGATTTGGCAGTTCATATATATATCATGGTTTCCTATCGCTTGTGGGGTAGAGCTCGGGGAGGATGCGCGACTGAATCATCATCTCATGAGATGAACCTCAAAGGTTTGGTAGCGAGAACCCATATGGATCGTCGACGCATCAAGTCAAGCGGCGATGATCATATATAGTCTAAATGCGACACTGGAAAATGCAACTAAGTTGATTCGGTGTTCACCTACAGATCACGCTCAAATAGCCTGTGTTCAGCCTCGACAATTCTGTCGCCTGCTATAGCCTTGACTTTGGACCAGTTCGTTTTAATGGAACCTCGCAGATCGTGTATTCACTTTTCGAGTCGAAGGCGGTTTTCTGGACAGGTCTGCACACTAAGATAAGGAAGCGCCGACTGTTGACGCCACACAACGGGAAAAAAAGGAATTAACTGTCTGTCAGGACGGTGCAGGTGCATTAGCTGACCAGATCCATTCTTCCAACAATTCCGGGAACTGATCGTCGATTGTATGCTTTCGCCAATTGTACGATTCCAGATTGAAAGGATGGGAGCAAAAGCACGCAGTCGAGGATCCCATCACTGCTAACTCCGCTACGCTTTGAGTTCCATGTGCCAATGGCATTCCAAAGGTCTGTATGGGGTGGGCCGCGTGGAACGTGCTAGCATTCGGTATCATCACCTTCAGCTCGCTGCAAGCCCGCCAACTGAGTACTGATCGATCACGCTGGGTGCATTCCTTGGGCATTCCTATGACATCATCCTCCTGTCATCCGCCGTTGATCTCCCGCGCCCTCCTCGCGGGTATATAATCTAGCCCCCCCTTCCATTGCGCTGTTCCCTCATCCCATCTTTCCTCCATCATCACTATTACTGGCGACTTCACATTCATTATTCACATCACTATCATCATGGTCCAACTCAATTCTCGCTTCACCTTTCTCCTCGCTCTCTGCCTTGCCGTCGCGGCGCGTCCCGCCACCAACGGCATGATGGCAGAGGTTGGTCCAATCGTTGTCGTGTTGTCTCCTTGTTCACGCAGCCTTGTAGCGCGAGTCGACTTTCAGGCACGCCCGCCGCTTCCATCGTGCTAGGGTCCACAAGGCCCGCTCTGATGACGGGCAGTACCATCCGGGATACCCAACGACAACGTACGACGATGGACAGTACCATCCAGGATACCCGACGACGACGTATAACAATGGGCTATACACTCCCCAGACCGGAAGCGCTAGTGCGACGGTGGCCGACCCCCCTAGCACTACCTATATCGACGACGGACAGTACCATCCCGGGTACCCGACTACCACGTACGACGACGGGCAGTATCACCCGGGGTACCCCACGACAACGTATAATAACGGGCAGTACACTCCTCAGACCACCTCGACGTCGGACCCCGTTGTTACTGTCTCGACCATAGTAATTTCGATTACGGATCCGGCCAGCTCGTCCACCGCTACCACTACTGCGACTGCGACTGCGACGGGAACAACTAATACAGCGACGACGACATCATCTAGTCCAGGGGGTTCGGTGACAGGGATCGTGGGATCACTCACGGCCACGGGCACTACCACGTCTGCCACGACGACGACATCTGGTCCGGCGGGTTCTGTAACAGGGATAGTGGGATCTGTCACAGCCACGGGAACTACCACGTCTGCAACCTCTACGGGAACAACTTCTGCCACGACGACGACGTCGTCTGGTGCAGCGGGTTCCGTGACAGGGATTGTAGGATCACTTACGGCCACAACCACTACTACGTCTGCAACCTCGACGGGCACAACTACTGTAGTAACCACCACGCTCGTCACAACCGTGACTGCTACTGCCACAGGTACAACTACTGCGACTGGGACGGGCACCACAACCGCTACGGGCACAACGACCGCCACGGACACAACGACCGCCACGGACACAACGACCGCCACGGGTACCACAACCGCCACGGCTACCACAACCGCCACGGACACAGCGACCGCCACGGCTACCACAACCGCCACGGATACAACGACCGCCACGGACACAACGACCGCCACGGACACAACAACAGCGACCACTACAACCACCGCGGGTAATATAGTAGCAACGGCTACCGGTATCGTTGGAGGCATTAAGCGACGACGGTATGACGATGCGAGGTATTACTCTGGGAGGAGCCGTCAGAAGCGCTACGACGACGGTCAATACCACCCCGATGACAAGTTCGATGACGGCCAGTATCATCCCGACGCCGGGTATGACGACGGTCAGTATCATCCTGGAAAGAACCACGAGAGGCGCTTTGACGATGGCAAGTATCATCCCGATCCCAAGTTCGACGACGGGAAGTATCACTCCGGGAAGAGTCATCAGAAGCGCTTCGACGATGGTAAGTACCATCCCGACCCCAAGATTGACGACGGGAAGTACCATCCCGGAAAGAACCACCAGAAGCGTATGGACGATGGTCAGTACCACCCCGACTCCAAGGTTGACGACGGCCAGTACCATCCCGATCCCAGCTTTGACAACGGTCAGTATCACCCCGGGAAGAGCCATCAGAAACGCTCGGATGATGGTCAATACCATCCTCCCTCGAAGTATGATGACGGAAAGTACCATCCCAGCAAGTACGATGACGGGAAGTACCATTCTGGAAAGCACGGACGAAGTGGCAATAGACTTGTGGGGCTCTCTGTTGCCTAGAATAGAGTCTTGGGGAAATTTTGTTAGTTTAAAGTGTATCTTAATTTAGGCCATATACGACATTCGTTCTTCGTTCATTTTCATATGCGATCTATCGCGGACAGCAATTGGGCCTCGGCTGAGTGGAAATCGACACTGATTGACATCTCGCTTAGTAGTGCCAGCGATGGCGAGGCCTTGGTGCGAAAAGAGATTAAAAAAGGTGACGCGTACTAGTAGTAGATCATCATCTGACGCGTATCATGGCGTATGCTGTGGACTCGGAGTCCGAGAGCGCGAGTCCACAAAGAATACAGCTCAAAAAAAAAATACAAAGTGGCGGTATCAACTATAACGACAACACGCTCGGAAGTGGGTTACGAGAAATTGAGAGGACAATAGAATTATAGGAAGGGCTTCAAGAGTCACGATAAGACTGCGAGATCAATTTGTTCAGACAGAGCAGTGACTAGAAAGTTTGAAAGCGATACAGGGGAAACGTGTACGGTCCGGGTGGGTCTCGTGTAATGAACGAAAAAGTCATCAAAGTACATCGAGCATGCGCACACCATCTACCAACTTGTTCAATATTGTCGGCGTGATCTCCTCTACCTGGACAGTGATCAGACTCTCCGCAGCCACCCTCCTGTACTCTGCCACATTGCGGCGCGTCGGCGTGAGCAACAGCGCACCAAAAGGTTGTCTCAGTCGAGCAATGAATCGAAGGGCTTGCATTTCCTTGTCCGTGTGCGACACAGATGAGGGAGGCCCGATAAATGTGACGTCTTGAGGGGCGACCGTTGTGAGCGACCGTCTACTAAACGGCCGCCCAAGACGAGCAACGAGCCGCGCCGCTCGTGTTTGCGGGGTGGCCAATGCAATATGAGAAGGGCCAGGGAACGATGGTGATTCGCCTATCGGGAACGACGGTGACTCATCAATCAAAGAAGACTGGTCATCTATGTTCTCCTCGGGTATCATCTCTGTCACACTCCCGACAGGCTGTCGGTCTAGAAGAAAGTCAATCCAAGGGTGAATCAAGTAAAGAGAATCCAATCGAGAGAGATCCTCTTTCGTCCTGATCTCCACAATTCCAAGTGCAGCTGTCTGTCCACGGAAAACATGTTCCGACCCGATCCGAGAAGCTGATAGAGACGCGAGTTTGAAAATGATGCACGGAAGCTTCATCCGTTGACCGGTGAAGAACAATCCAGGGAGCTCATTGAGGTGGTTGTACAATCTCATGACCAAGGTGAGATCGAGTGAAGCATGTAATCCTGCAGTGATCACATCCATCTGGGCACGTCCAAGAGCCTGTGGAATGTGTGTGCTCGGCAACTGGCTGAACACAGTGATGTCGGCAGGGAGGCAGCTGTTGAAGCTGCCAGATATCCCAGTCCATGCAAGGATGCTCTTGTCTCCTGAGCTTATGAGTAGCTGTACCAAGAGTTGCCCGAATGCCTGATCCCCCTCGCCATATACGATCGGTAAGGAGACAGAAAATATCCCAAGTAAGGAGTATGCTGCATCCTCGACGAGGGTTGTCTGTCGTCCCGAAGCTAGACATAACTTTTCCCGTATGTCGTCTAGACCCGGTCGGAGTGCCATCAAGGCTCGTGCAGATACACCTGTTACTTCCTCCATCTCCGAGATGATCTCGGGCGACTCCTTGTGGTTGGGAATATCGAGGTTCAAATAGAGTGTCCAGTCATCATTGTAGAATCGGACCACCTTCGAGGCATGGTATTCCTGGAATGTCCACGCACGAGTGTTCCAAATGCTCTTCACAAGATCACCGCGCTGCGACGGAGAGTGAACGCCACGGAGGAGGACGATCGTCGCGGCGGAACCCTGATACCACTTGAACATGGCAACAAGGGCCTCCTGGAGCACGAAGTGATCTGCTTTGTTGATACAGCATGTGTCACTCCATCCCCAATGCAACTCGGCATCCCGCACGATCCTGCAAAACATCCGCAGCTTCTCATGGGTGGGAGATCCCTCGAGATCGTACACCACAATGCGTACGACTTGGTCGAACAGGGGCTCGTCGTCTTCCCACTTGTGCGAAAACATGGCGTAACGATAGTACTCCGTAACCTCGTGCTCGATCCGGGCATGGTCGATTTGAGTCGTCATGGAGGACACCAACTCTTTGAAGACTGGGAGTGATTCGAATGCAGCAGCTTGTTCTGATTTGTTCAGAAGGCGGCCAGAGACGATGTTGATAAGAACACGCGGCGATTCACGAATGGCATCCTGAACAGCCCTGCGGATCCTCACTTTTGTCTCGCCTGGTTTTACGTACTGACGATGACGCTCTGGGATACTAGATCAGTGGATAATCATCAGCACGATGTTGCCACCCTCACCGCGAATGTCTAGATCTTGTGACTGCGACATCTTCGAGAGCATTGTCTCGAATGCATCTATTGCACTTTCGTAGTTTCCCGCCTGGTGTAATGCTGCATGCTTCCTCTCGTAGCCCCATGGGGATGATGGATCGAGCATGATCGCCTGACGACCATGTCATCCACAAAGCAGGCTTGCTCGGGACAAATGGGACACACCTTGTTTGCATCATTTAACGCGTCCTCCCACAAGCCCTTGGCTAGGTACGCATTGCTTCGCTTAATAAAGAGACCTGGTGGTGCGGCCGGATCGAGGGACAGCATGGCTGAATAGTGGGAGATCGCATCATCATGCTGTTCAGCACTCATTGCGGTATCCCCGATGTTCTCTAGCGCCCTTGAGCAACGACGTCTGAAGTCTAACATAGAACGGTCACGAACGACAACACCAACATGGTATACAAAACCACTCACCAAGAAGCCATTCTGCCTGCTCAGGATGCGCCATTGTCTGCTCTGTCAATTCATCCACCATTTGCCGGAAACACTCGCTAGCGTCCGCTATGCGGTTAATCGTCTCCAGATGTTCACATACGGCCCGATAAATCGTAAATTTCGGAACCACGAACTCCAAACGAAGAGTGTCAGACCCGCGAGGGATACCAGAGGAAAAGGAGATACTCACACCGACAGCGACTAAGGCATCCTTCCATGAGCTACTCGCCAATGTCGATTTTGCCCACACTCTCAAGAGTGGTATGGGGGTTGTTGAATTGACGTTTGTATGAAGAATCGTCGCTTCATCCTGTCGGTCTGCATTCGAGGCAACGTCATTGTCGCTTTCGGAAGTGGAGAGACATTGGCGAATGAAATCTGTGGCCAGGTTTTGAATGCACGGCAACCAAACTGGGAAAGCGTAAACCCACCAGAAACCCACTTGGTGATGGGTCTGCTCATATAGATTTCTTCGTGAAAGGTATTTATCATGTTGAGAAGACATTCGCCTCCCTGCTTCACGCGACCTGCTGCATATAGGCCTTCACAAAGACGCTGTCCGATCGTGATCCCGAGATCATCAAACTTCCAGCCGGATATCTGTGAAAGACGATGACTGTTGTCTACACATTGCGAGATAGTCAGATCGAAGCTTACCAATGAGATCACCAGAAGTGGTCCACATCCGTGGCGTCCCATTTGGTTGCGTGCATGCTCAAACGATTGTATTGCGTGCTTGTAGTCCCTGCTTTCCATGTGCGAGTTTCCAACGAGAAGGTACATGTATGCCTGCTAGAAATATCAGTGGTAATGTTGGTGTGTGTTAGCACGTCATGCACGCGCCTGGACCACATGGCATATTGAGTCCAATGGAAACGTGACGATGAGGACGTCTAAGCGGGATATCGCATCATCGTGCTCTTCGGCAATGAACAGGACAACAGTCTAAGGAAATAAGTAGTTGAGGGGCAACCAAGTTTCTACCACACACCTTGATTAGAAAGAGAAGATCCACGTCATTTGCATGACAGTACTTGAATACGAAGTCATAAATCTGACACCCCTCCTTCTTTTTTCCCCCGCCAATGAGTGCAATGCTCTTTGCGATGTAGCCAATGACGGATGGCCGAATCTTGATTGACTTGGGATCATGAAAATGAGGATAAGCGTGAGGGGAAGAAGACTGACCTTTTCGGCATCGTCGATCGCTGTGTCCCAATGGCGCAATTGCGCTCGTACGAGCGCTCGGCTAGCGAGTGCGTGATGGTTTGGATGCACAGAACTGGTGATCGTTCTCGTCAATGAATCTTCCGTATCTGTGAGCCGGTGGTGCTTCCAGGAATAGAGTGCATTGTCGCTGATCTCAACGAACGGCACCTGAGAGACAGAGACCTGTTTCCATGTCGAACGAAGATGGAAGTAAGACGATGCTTACAGTAATGTGGGGTAGATTTGTGATGGTGATTTTCCCACTCTCGCCACCAATTGCTAGAGACCGGCCATCTGGAGCAAATGCGATTGAACGTATGCCTTCAGTGTGTTGAATGAGACCAAGGTGGGTGTGGGTCGACGTGTCCCAAAACCAGACGGTGAGATTTGCAGAGTATGCGATAAATCTCCCATGCTGAGGTAGGGCAATGCAGGAGGAGAAGCTGGTATCGGGAGCTGGCCATTCCGAGACTGTAGACCCTGTGGATGCTTCAACTTGGCTCATTCTACCGTCCGATACGACGAAGAGCTGATCATTTGACCAGAGGAGACCGGCGTTCAACCACGGGGTTACTTGTACTTTGACATCCACGAGCACACGGCCATCGTCGCTGTCGTAGACTCGAACGGATTCGTAAGTGGCCGTCGCGATTCGATCCCCTTGCGGCGAGTACTTCGCTGCTATGACCGCATTCTGGTGGGGAAGTGGATCGCCCGCTGGCTTCCGAGTTGCGACATCCCAGACGGTGGCTGTGCCGTTCTTCGATGCAACGACGAGTCGCGTCGAGTCGGGCGAGAAATCGACCCCGTTGACGTCATCGTTCTCCCGGTGTGAGAGCACTTTTTCGTACGTCTTTGCATCCCAGACAAGCAACTCGCCCTTCCATGTGCCCGCTGCGATCCACCTGCCGTCCTTCGAGACTGCGAGACACAGCACATCCTGCTCTGTCGCCATTGTTGCCGTTTCTTTGCCGTCTTCTACTTGCCACACTCGCACCCCCTCGTTACTGCCGCTCACGAAATACTCGCCATTCGCTGAGAACGCCACTGCAAGCACCCAGGCACCGCCGTCGATTTCGATGAGCGGGGAGTCTAAGTAGTCTTGTTCATCAGTCAGCATCAACGCGGCTCCTCTTGTCAGTACGCACCGCCCATTCTAGTGTCGTTGTCAGCGACTTGCCGTAGCAGAGCGATGGAGAGAGTCAAGGAATAAGCTGTGGTCCGTATGCTTTTTACATATTACCCTTGCTTGATATGGACCAGTGCACACACGTTCTATCACTTCTTTTCGGCGCTTGCTCACACCCAAATTACCCACGGCCGGGTTTCCAACGAGGAACCCCTTCAGAAGGGTACTGCGTCACGGAAAATATGGCAGAGGATACGAACAACTATCTGCGTGGCCGACAAGTCGTCACCCGGGCTTTTGCGTCCAGGTGGATCAGATAGCGGATATCCACGTACTCGTTTGCCCTCGGCATCCTTGATACGATTCACGGTCGCTGAGGCATTCATAGCGGCGTGTCGCCTGACTCTGTCCCGCACCGCCTTCGATGATGTTTCTATGTTCGGCACAATGACGACACCCCAGCTGGTCCGTGGATATTCGGCGTCCAGGTTTGGAGGATTGCGTTTGACCTCTGTTGGGAGTGGACTCGATCTTGTGCAGCATCCGCTGATCCCGCTCGCGGATTTGTCGAAAGGACAACGGGCCGATCGACGATTGAGCGGACATTCTGACCATTCGGACGGTTTTGTACTCACGATGAGGCATTTTCATTTTTTCTGTTCAGCGAGATAACTTCCATCAGAAAGTTTAAGAACAAGCACATAGAGTCGTGGGAGTAGCACAGCACACGAACGGTCGAGTAATTTACCGGATGACGTTCAGTGTGACTGACTACCCCCGACCACCGCTTCCGCTCCCACATCTGCAAAGACAACGTGTAACGTTATCGCTTGACGGCTCTGCCAAGAGCTTTGAGAGTTATGATTGGTAGACGGGCTAGCAAAAAAGGAAATAAAGGGTCCTATGGGGGAGTAAAACCACGCTAACCAAAAAGAAAAGCTTGCAACAGCCTTGCAACAGGTTTTTCGCTTTGTTGATGCAGGCTGGCATTGGGCTATGCTATCGTTGACCACGCTTTAAGTGGCGATACGTAGGCGCTGCAGTTCCTTTCGAGAGAGAATAGGATCTGTCAGTGGCATCACAGTGTGAGTGATGCGCCATCGAACACATGTAGATTCACTGGCATATCATCGCCCCCGGTCTTCCATGCGAATCTGATTGTGGATATATGGGATACCCTATTGATTTTGGCATGCATGAATGCGCCACCCGCGCATTCGACTTCTCGAACCGGGCCCCATGAGAGTTGACTGGCCCAAGGTAGAATGTTCTCGTGAGTGTTTATTTCAAGTTGCACGGCGAGCTTCCAAAGCTCCAGTTACCAAAAGCTCGCAATAGTGGACCGTTGTTCGCCGGCACCCACGAGAAATTCAACAAAAATGCAACAACCTGGGGTCCGATCAAAAGGTTAGCGGAGAACGGGGTGTGGGAGAGTGGTACATCCGACGCTTTGTTCGTTTGGGTCGTTTGGGTCGTTTGGGTCGAGTGGGTCGAGTGGGGCGCCTATTTCGCG
>JBBPRS010000465.1:0-14179 GCA_038093155.1 Boletus huronensis
ATGTTTGCATAACCAACAAAGTTTCTATCAGATACAAACATTTCATTTGAATTGTGGATTATATATTACCAATTTTGGATGCTTACATAATCAACATTATACCAAGATGACAAATCAGTGCCAAAGTTGTTATGTAACCTGTTTTATAGGGGCATGGGAATCCCACAAGGATGACAAATCATGTCCATATTTGTTACAATTACTGCTGAGCACATGATCTAGCCCATTTCTTTTTCTTCCTTGCCTCACCCTCAACCCTCCCACACCCTCCCATCCTTGACCTGACCTTCTAGTCCTCGATCAACTAGTCGGTATTCCCCTCTTTTGAACCCTCCTTGAACCACGTACCCCCCCTGTCACGTCCTCATCACCTAGCCGCATCACCGTCTAGTCACATCGTCCCTCCCCTCCCACGTCACCACCTCGAGGCTAGTCCTCGGGTCTCTCCGTCTTCTTTTGTCCCTTGCTTCTTGTCCACATGAGTTCCCTTATCTGGAATTACCCTTAGACCTATGATTCTCCTCCTCGTGTATTCCTCATTCAGACTACCCTTTGCCCTATGCTTCTCATCCACGTGTATTCCCTTATTCAGGTAACCCTTCGCCCTATGCTTCTTGACCTCGTGTATTCCTTATTCGGACTACCCTTTGCCCTCTGCTTCTTGCCCACATGTATTCCTTCAATCGGACTACCCTTAGCCCTATGTACCTTGGTCTGTGCACAGCCACAATACCTATTTAGGTCCCCTGCCCTGCTCTTAGATCCTTATCTTGATCTACCTTTACAATCCCTTGTAACACCCATTCGGTGCCACCTTCGTCTCTACGGTCGTTTCCCAAGGATCTCCTCTCTGTCTTAGCTAGTTCTTCATTGAATCTATGCTCCTTCGCCTCCTCACTCACCTGAGGTCTTGGCCGTCCTATCATGGACTCACCATGCTCTAGTCCCAACTCACTTGTCACATCCACTCAGTGCTCCCTTCGCTCGAGTCATGAGCAGACGGATGATCTCGAAGGTCTATGCTTGGCCCTATCCGGGTTAAGTGTAACAATATTGAGTAAAAATCACTTTGGACATGGACTTTTTTTGGATCATGGGAATCCCACAAGGATGACAAATCATGTCCATATTGAGTAAAAATCACTTTGGAAATGATCTTTCTTTTGGATTGTGGAAATATCACAGGTCATCATGGGAATCCCACAGGTCATTATGGGAATCCCACAATTTAGGTGGGAACTTAGGTAATGGCCTAAAATGGCTAAATATTCATATTTCTCACAGGGGGCAAAAAGGGGTGCAGATGCCCTGGATGTTCCCATATAAAAACAAGCTATTAGCTTGAATTTTGCGCAGAAATATTACAGCTAATAGCTTGTCAAAAGCGGTCGCCTGAAGTGATGGAGTCACCAGTACTGGTACTGTAGCTTTCTGTATGGAAGCAACCATAACGCGTAACACTGGGGTGGTTGTGTTGCCAAAAATAACGCATAACAGGAGGTCGGTTGCTTAAATTTCAGGTGTAACACAGCTCAGGACACTTGGTTGCTAAAGGTAGCAACATAACGCACAACACGGTCCCGCCATCTGCAAAGGCGCTATGTTACGTTACCGCTTGCGTACTCTACCGCAGGCCTTTGAGAGCTGTGATTGGAGGAAAATTGAATAATCGGTCCAAAACGAGGTTAGTTACCCTCGGGGGGCTGCCTCCCCCTCGGGTAGTTTTTTAGATCGGCGGGTCCCCTGCATAGACGAGTAGGCATCCATATGCCCTCGTCGTCGACAAGTTCTGTATCGAGTCCAAAATAGTAATTGGACTCCACAGGATCGAGAGGCAGGGTTGGGAGGTTTTCAAGGAGATGCTGCAGATGATGAATTCGTGAGATCAACTCTGAGGATGGGGTAGTCTAAGGCTAGTATTCCTGTTTTCCGTACTACAAGTATACTTTGATGTTGTTCGATGTAATATCGAAGCCCGACGTTCTCGCTCCCGGCCTGGTTGCTAAATTTCGGCCCATAACGCTCCGCAGGCCACTGGGTTGCTAATATTAGCAACCGTAATACATAATGGGGGTGGTTGCTAATTCAGAGTCAGGGGTAGGCCGTAACGCACCCAGAAAGCTACAGTATGGAAGCAAGGTCATGTCCTGGCGTGGGAGCCGGCAAGGAGCGATCCCGGATCAGCTGACTCAGCGCGCGTGGACGGGGAGACTCTATCTTTCCGTTCCTTGCCGTTCCCTCCGCTCGTTTCGTTCTCGCCTGTCCGTCCATTCGTCGACGAGTGAACAGCCACACGCCCATTGCCCGCTGCTCACCCACCACTTGCTCCAGTTGTCCTGCACTGTCGCTGCGGAGGCTCGGGCCTTCGGGCCTTTCTTTTTTTTAGATGGGGAGGGCAGTTTGTGAGGAGTTGTGCTTTCGTGGATATGCATGCAAGACGCACGACACCAATACCTCACTGGAACCCTCACCCTCGACCGACGATAACGACGACGAACGGTACAATGCACACAATTGTGTGCATTGTGCCGTTCGTCTCTCGTCCTCTCCCTCACTGTCCTTCTCGCCCTCGCCCCCTCACCCTCCAGCCTCGACCGATGACACACGATGCTCACACTTCACGCTCACCCTTGACCAATGACAACGACGACGATGACGATGACGACGACGCAACGCACACAATATTGTGTGCATTGTGTCGTTCGTCTCTCACCCTCACCCTCCAGTCTCGACCGATAACGCATGGTGCCGATGCACGACGCAACACACGCCGCAATAAGTTGCATGCATTGCGTTGTGCATCCTCGTCCTCCTCCTCGCCCTCGCCCTCCACCTCCTCTTGTCATCACCTCACCCTCACCCTCACTACCCTGCCATCTAAGTAAGCCCAGCACAACACTACAGGTGAGTGCAATTCGATTGACTTGGAGGACCTGGGGGTGGGTTGAAGGAGGGAAACGAGTGAGTGAAAGGAGGGGACGCAGCAATGCGCCCCTGCATGGTTGGAATCCTGGATCGCGCCGACGTCTTCATTCGTTCCATTGCATCCGATGGGGAGTCTATTATGGGCGATGTATTTACCATGTACTCGTGCCACGCCCGGGTCACCAGGTCAGTGTATTCGCGCCCGAGCCGTGGGAACCGGTCACCGCGGCGTCACCTGGTGGCCACTAGGGGCCGAGTCCAAACACCGTGCCCGCTTCGGGGTCAGCCGAGGTCACCAGAGGTCACCAGCGTGCTGACTCCGGGTATCTCCCAATTTTATGGTGGGGGTTTCAAGTTCGTCTGTCAAACGTCAACACTCGCGAACACCCCCTATTTTCTGTACGGAATTCTCTTCGCACATTATCTCTGACTTGCTCACTCTCTTGTAATTCTCTTGTAGTTCACTTCTCCTAAGTACAACACACGAGCCCATCTCTTTCCAGCAAGGTCACAGTCGGCACAGCCAACCCTAATCAATTTAAGAACGGTGAATCATGCAATTAGATAAGCTGTCAAATTAAGACAACATGTCAAGTTCGAAAGCGTACTGTCCATACCGGGCCCATATGCCACGTAGCAGGAACCGTACGCGAGCCGGCATCTGTGCGAACGCCACCGCCATGTTCATGGCTTGGTGAGCCTATGTAGAATATGAAACAGGGCAGCCTCCACGGTTACTACTCATCTCATGTCTTTTCAAGAAACGAACACTGGAATAAATCGCTCACCGTCTCCGGTCCACATTGTACGATTGTGCCGTACAATCGTCTTGGAACTTTCCATGCCGCTCAAGTGCCAAGAGACGCGAGTGGCGGTAGGAACGCTGATTGCACGCAAGTACATCGGCGGACGGAAGCTTCGCAGCCGCACATGGCGTTCACCATATGGTGTTCAATCTTCGTTCCCACACTGCGGAGGAGCCCGCAGACGCAGAGGATATCACCAGGGATGGCGATCCCGCCGCGGAAGAATGACCGCGACGGGTCATCTCGTAGACATGAAAAGTGCGTGTAAATCTTTCATATCTTGTCGAGAAAAAATAACTTGGGAAAGGGGGAATTCTTGGACCCTGATTCTCTAGGTACAATCAAGGGTCCTTTGGAATCGCAAATCTTGCATGTTCGGGGTTCACAGTCACATTTGATACAGACTACACGTACACCGAAGCATATCATGTGCTACAACACTCGAAATTACACAACCAATTGTCACAAAAACACTACGTGTCATGCGTGAAAAGAGCAACCTGACCGTTTCGTATGGCTCGGCGACTTCGTCTCTTTTCGCTTAAATTTGAGATGATGATAAACGGATGAATAGGGGTACTGGCATCATTTAATTTTATGCAGCGTCCATAATGATTCAAACGTTCGCATGTCGTTTCATCGGCGCTCTATTTCCGTGTAAGTCGACCTTCTAGTTCACAATCCCAGGGGAGTCAATATATATACCTTCCAATGTCAACTATCCTGGTACCGTATACGCCCGATGGCTCTCCAACGATCCGTCATCCTGAAGTACCAAAGCGACTTGCGCGCTCAGTTCGTCAAGAAAAACGTCCACGCACGAGAAGGTGATGAAGACGCGAAGCGGCTTTCTCCCGTCATTCTCAAGTTCAAGAGACTGATCGAGGAGGACGTCGAGATATTCAGAGCCTTCAATGAGATGTTCAACCAGGTTCGTCCTAACCCAAACCCAGATTCTGGTCAGCTCTTGGTAAGCGGCTAGTGTGCCAATCATCGATCGCGTTCATGCCGCTGACGGTTGATTGTTTTCGTCGGGGGTTAGATCACGAACTACATGCAGCTCCTCGCTGCTCTCGACAGGACCATCACGATGGCGCCGACCTTCAGCTACACCAGCCCTCTTGTGAGCGGCGTGCCGATGTACGGCGTCCTTGCTCCATTCTGCAACACTCCAGCTGGCTTCCGCGTGTTCACTAATTCCAAAGTGAACACGATCTTCCACCAGATCTTTGAGCAGTGGACCAGGTTCCTCGTCTCTCCAGCGTCATGCGACGTCTTGGTCTCTACAGAGGGTGGCTGGTTCAGCCTCGATGCGCTACAAGTACAGGACGACCGCCTTGGCATGCCTTTTGCGCAGGCATGGGCGTGCTATCCCGACCAACCCCACATGGGCTTCACGTCCTGGGACGACTTCTTCGTCAGACGTTTCAGAGAGGGTGTTCGTCCCACCTGTGCGCCCGACAACCCCGAGTTCATCAACGTTGCCTGTGAGGCAATCACATACCGAATCGCCAGAAACGTACGCGCGACGGACGAGTTCTGGCTGAAGGATATGCCCTATTCCCTGTATGATATCCTCGATTACGACCCGCTCGCGCCCCAGCTGGTCGGTGGTACCGTCTTCCAGGGCATCCTCAGCTCGGTGGACTATCACCGCTGGCACAGCCCCGTCCAAGGACGCATCGTGAGGACGTACGTCGTCCCCGGCACGTACTACGCCGCGCGTCTAGACGACGATCCGGACCCAGACGTCATCTCCCGTTCTCAAGCCTATCTCACTGCTATCTCCACGCGGGCAGTCATCTTTATCCAGTCTGACGACCCGCGCGTCGGCTTGATGTGTTTCGTCGGAGTTGGTCTGGGAGAAATTTCGACGACCAGGATCGACGTGAGGGTAGGAGATCGAGTCCAGAAGGGGGACGAGCTCGGATCTTTCCACTTTGGCGGGTCCACGCACTTGTTGATGTTCCGACCCGAGACCAAGTTGAGTTTGTTGCCTGGTCCTGAGAATTCGAACGAGGCGAGAAAGGTTGGTACGTTGCTGTTTCATGTGGAAAACGATTCCTTTGTCGTCTATGGCGATGGGGCGGAGTGATGGGATCGTCTCGGCGGGTAAGGGAGGATGTCCGAGTCGATCTCGCGAGGAAATGCAGGATAGCGGATCGGCATCATTGATATGTTCTTTGATAAATTTTCTTGAAATTGTGAGATGCCTGTAGATACTCAGTATGTGTTGATCACTCTGTCTTAGTTAGGATAGTAAGTACCTGTGGATATGTTGTCACTGAAGTAGCTCGCAATTGGACGAAGTACGAATTACTATTCTGCTTATGTAACCATCAGTGCACACCCCCGAAATTTAAATCATTCTACGTACCAACACTTATTGCTCAACCACACATGGCACGATGCTGCAACGCCTGGTTGATAGATACACGATACTTGGAGGTGAGAACTCAATCTCAACGAGTTCTGAAGAAAAATGTTTGATAAAAACATTTTCTCTGCGTGAAGCGAAGTGCAGTCGGTACCGACGTGGTTGACAAAATGTTGGTAACCCCTTAACGCCCAGAAATCGTCAGCCACCGTCGCGCCAAACGACGTACCTCGATCCACTTTGATTGGCGCCCCGCCGGGCAGCTTGGTAGATGAAATTGCATACTAACCACGTGAATGACCAGAAAGAAAAAGAAAAACTTTATCACCTATGGCAAGGGCGGGAGAATCGTCTCATTCGTGTCACATACAGATCGAGAAGACGAAAATCGATTCGCCGAACGATATATACTTTCCCATGCGACATCGAGCGTGCGGGTGGTGGCGATAACTTGAAGTGGGACAGTCTTGATCCAAAGGCACGGGAACCACGACTGGATGCCGGGTCTATCTCCACTTGAAAGGCTGAAAACGTCTGCATCGAGCAGTCCATTCACGTTTGGAGTATATAAAAAAAACACTCAGTCACTCTCGGAAGAAAAAAAAAAAGTAGGATCCTTGGCGGGATCAACGACCAACTAATCGTCCTCTGGATGGTATGTCGCCCCTCCCACGAACAGCGGCGGTGCGTAGGAGCCTGGGCCTGGGGTGACCCCGTCACCTCAACCTGCCATAAAACTTTTCACGAGCCTTTACGCCCCGCCGAGCTTCTTCGTCTTTGAGTTTCGCCTCCAACCCCGCCCATACATTGCGGGCATACGTTTCTGCGCGCTGCAACATCGTGGCGGGATAAGGATAAGCTCACAGAAGGGGAGGGACCGTAAAGATGATCGATACCAACCTTGACAAGATCTCTTATCTGGTCGACGGTAGACACCTCCGTGCCAACCAATCTGAGTGTCTGGAGGATAGGATTCCCTCTCGGGAACGCATACATCACATACATCCGCAGCGGTACGGAAGCTTCTTCTTGCAGCGTGGCGTCCAGGAAGTGCACGTCCGATAACTAGCCAGTACATCAATCAACACCTCCACGACACTGTGAGCAAAGAACAAACGTACGGCATTCAGCGTGACGCACACCGGCCACGATTCCCTCCCGCTCAAGACCTCTCCCTCGTCCCAATAGTCAGTGAGCTCGAAATCGGTTGCCCTACTCACACCCTTCGCCTCAAGTCCACCCTTGTCCTCGCCATCAGGATCCACATCCATCTCGACATGCCTACTTGGAGCCCGATATTCTACCCCCTTTGTGCGCGGAACTTTGGTATCCCAGAGCGCAGCCCGACATGCGAGCATGAGGCAATCGACGATGTTCCCCCCGTCTGCGAACACCACCGCATCTAATTTTGCAGCCCAGGCTTTCTTTCCCGGGACGATGACCAAATTGTTTGGACGGAGAGACGGATGGGAGAGCACGCTCTCCAAAAGGATCGTCAGATCTGATTGGAAATCGTCCAACGCGTTCGACGACAATGAAGGATATGCTGCGGGGGAACTGCCAAGTTGACCATCGGTTTGTTTTGCCAAAAAAGAAAAACACCAGAGGGCTGGAATAAGTGACCCACCAAGAGACAGTACACACGACCTTCCCTCCTCCTTCTTCTTCGCCAGCCCCGGCTACTTCTAGTTTCACTCCGACGACTACTTCCGTTCCGCCGCCCACCCCTCCAGCTTCCTGCACGTATCCACCTCGTCCGGGACGTCCTATGCACACTTTGGCACTCCCGTTTGCAAGAGGGACGACTCCCGTCTCGAGTGCAATAGGTCTATAGTCCTCGAGTGAGCGTCCATCGAGACGCAGTGGTGGATCAGAGAGAAGCGATGACTGGATGTACGACTTTTCAGCTTTGGAGAAGGACGCCATCTGTATGGCTTCCGGTCGTGCTCTTCGCTTATATAAGCGTCACGCTGTGGGCAAAAAAAAAACCACGATCTCTTGGTTGTCGCACTAGGTAATGCCAAAAACAAAAAATCCACCACACTTGTACCCGCTTGAATTTTGCCATCTACTTCCAACAAGTCAGGGTATACGACGTATATATCAGAGCATCCAGGTATAAAAAGAATGTCAAAAAAACGGGTTAGTGGTACGATCGAACCTCCGCACGATGACTAGGTCACCATCCGAGCAAGACGTGAAGAAGCAGAAAAAAAAAAAAAGGACAAACAACACACACAAAAGAGAGTCGTCGTCGCGATCGTGAGGTTTCATAGACTAGGCCCAACGTTGGCAGGCATTTCGAATATCCAAAGCACTAAAAACGTTCCTGCGCGTGCTAGATCGCCATCCCTCAACTAGCATTCATGCATCATGCTCGAACAGCTTTCCAAAACGACGCGTACCTGCAACGTTCAAAGCCGTCAGTCAACTCGTCACGCGATCGATGATTCACTCACATGTTGACCATGTCCAACGCAGCTTCTGGTCCCTTTCGTATACTGATCGGCGCGACAACGAATCCGTGTTTCCTAAATCTATATGCATAATATGCAAAGGATGTGAGAACGGGGAATGGGCACGCGTCAAAACGGCCGGTCAGAGCCACTCACACTTCCTGATACCACGGCTGTCTCGCCGCCGACCGCCAGAGGACGAACCCGCCCGAGGAAAGCACCCTCGCGAGCTCGGATACCTCGTCTTCGACGTCATTGGACCCAGGCCCGAACCAGTCCAAGTGGTCCATGATGACGGCACGCGTGAGCGAGCCCGTCGAGAGACCACGGAGGACGCTAAAACCGCCAAGAATGAGCGTGTCTCATCCTAAGCGCGATCCACCGACAGCACTTACTTGAATATCGAATCAGTGTGCAAACGAAACGCGTCTGTCGCCTTGGCTTTATCGGCTCTAAGTTTATCAAATCCGGCGCGCGTGAGATAAGATGGACAGGAGGTGGGAGTATAGTGGCCAGTCAGGCACTGGGAGAGGTGGCATGAGAAAACACGTGAAAGTGATCAACACCGAGTTCTTCTGCAACGCACCAGAGGATAAAAGTACGCGCCGTCTTTGAAGAGGTATGTAGACGGAATGGGGTCCAACGTATCTCTGACGAATTCGTATACGCTGCCTTCGTTCAACAACATATTGCGTTGGTTGGGTGGGACACCGAGTGCGTTCCAGCAGAACGCCGGTGTTTTCAGAAGTGCGACGACGAGCGGGTTTAGAAGCACGGGCATCAGTTTCTCTTTCCATATCCTCACTTGTTCCGCTGTCGTAGAGACGTTACAGAGCTCCTCTGCATCCTCGGACACCCCGGCGAGAGAAAAGATGACTCGAGCGAGACGGATCGCCAGGCCACTGTAACCCTTCATGTAAAAGGCTTTCGAGAATGCCTTGTCGTTGATGTGCCAGAACTGGTAGGCAATGGAAGAGAGTAGTGGGGAAATCTCGAAATCCAGTAGCTCGCGGAATCGGGGGTGTCGACCCTCTCCAAACAAGGCGAAAAAGTCGTTGTAATCCAAGGAGAGCAAGGCTGCGAGCTTCAACTCCAAGAGATGGCCTTGACTGGATATTACGAGATCAGAAGGACAGATATTATACGACAGGGATGATTGCCGTACCACGGGTTCATGTCCACACAGTGTATCTGATAAGAATATGGTGTAAGCATAACGAACACGTGGGCCGGCATCTCGACTTACCCTCCGAGGCTGAGCAGCGATGGCGTAATGCAACGCATTATCGCCCGCAGACGTGATAACAAGCATAGAATCGTCAGGACCCAAGTTCAAATGCTTCATGTCCTCGAACGGGTCCTCCTGCAATCCCCAATTTCAGATTTCCGTTCCGCCCTCCAAAAAGAAACAGAAAAACCCACCCATGTAAACGAGTAAATGAACGTCCTAAACTCCTTGTGCACGGGCTGTTCATAATACGGTAACCTCCAAGGCTGAAAGAGCTCTTCTTTCAGCGCAACAACGAAAACGACGACAAGAGGCTACTCACGTTTCCAATGTGGTAATGGAACGAGCTCAAGGGAGGGGTGATGTTGATCGTCGAATGCGCTGGTACCGGCTGCTCGACTTCCACGACTGGTTTGCCTATGTCAAGCAAAGGGATCATTTTGGAGTCTTTGATGACGCTGAACGATGCAGGAGAGCAGTTTCCGATCATGTTTCCACTTTCGACTTCGAACGCATGGCAGAAACGAGAGACGTCGCAAGACCGCGAACGACCAAGCCAGATGTAGTAAGGGCTACAGAAAGTTGATGCCAAGGTAACACGGACATGCAGATGCCAACACTCACATGCGCACGATGAGTGGGACGATGAAATGATTCCTGCCATTGTACGTCTTGACCTGAGGGACCGGAGATGAGAAAGCGACGCCCAGACGTGCAAACTCGACATGCTGGACATACCGTGCCAAACTTGTACTCGAGGTAGTCGCGTCGTTGAGGCGACAATGACACGTGATCAAAGTCGAACCAGATCTGCCAGAACCAACGGCTGAGCCAACCACACTCCTTGCTGGTCCCTCCGATCGCTTTCTCGTGGAGCGAAGGCTGGCGTCCGGACGTGTAAAAGTCGACGACGCCGAGCAAGCCCGTCTCTGGCGAGAGGACGTAGTCGATGCGGTCGAGGAGGGCATAAAAGTTTGGGATCTAGACGCGGTGTGGGTGATGGGATGAAGAAGAAAAAAGAAGGGCATACCATGGAGAGGGAATAGCTGAGCGTGATGAAACTGACGCTGCCCTTGGGATCAGTCGTGGACCACTCGGGGAGGGAAAACTCCGTCGCATCCTGGCACAGAACGGTGATGTTGCGCCACCCCTTGCGAGCGAACCGTTTCCGAGCGACGTCCAAGAGAGGTTCACAGAGATCGATGAGGTAGATGGCGTCGAACTGAGACACGGGGAAGTGCCTGTCCATGAGCTCGATGTTGTGACCTGTTTGTGGTTGGTTGCGGCACGGCAGCAAGGGGAGCGGACGCACCAGTACCACCGCCGATGTCGACCCAGATGAGCCTCTGCGAAGGATCCTTGGCACGGAGGGTGCGCAGATGGCTGACGGAGAGACGGAGCATGGTGTTGCGTCCGCGAAGCAAGCCGCTCCGAGTCCTGTCATACACGTCCGCCTGGCCCTTGTAAAACTGCGAGGGACACGGTGAGCAGGGGTGGAGGCGGGCAGACGGGAGAGGACCGACCTTGTCCAGACGCGTCCGCTGATCCGTCGCACCGAGGGGGCGGAGGAAGCAGTGCCATATAAACTTGAGCTGGGGGACTATCGCGTTTCCTAGGGCGAGGGCGACGGCGAGGACGGACCCGGCGAGGATGAGACACGCCGCGATGGTCGACGATCCCGTGTAGTAAGCGAGGGCGCTCCCGAGGTATCTGGCTCGACGGTGAGGGGTTTCAGGGTTCGGACGGGACAGGACTCACCGTCGATTGTAGTACACGAGGAGGCCGGCGACGAGGAGGACGCCACGGAGTGAGACAAACTGGAGCATCGGGTGGGGTTTGTGCCAGGGCGGAAGCGGCGCTGGATCTTATAGCAAAAACGACGGATATCAAAGTATCGACGATACGGCACGCCAATCGCATAACTCCATGCATGGAACATGCGCACGAGGCGAGTGCCCGTTGACGAACGTGCGACCGCACCTGCCTCGGGCAAGCTGACAGCACCGTCAGCCGTCACTGATTCGCAGCGCACACACACCTTTTATACCGTAACGGACATGCTGCACCAACTCGAATGAGTCCACATTGATGGCCAGGGCCGGACGGGCGAACTCGGCCAGACCATCACGATCATCGATCTCCAAGATACCAAGCGACGCGATTATCGCCGTGATTATCACTGCGACAGCGACCATCATCGCATCCGCGGCGTGTGTCGCACTGCCCACGCTCGGACGGACCCTCGCTCCCTTGACCCTGATAGACGCTGGGAAAGCTACTTAAGAGCGCACGCTGTGTGGCGGCCTCTTCTTCTTCCTCACTCGTTGCGAGGCATCCCCCTTCTCGTAAGTAAACCCCTCACCTCATGCCAAATCTCCAACGAAAATACATCGATCTTATCCGTGACGTATCCTCGAAATGGGCCAACTGGGACCCTCCCATTCCGGTCGAGGTTCGTTTCGTTTCACGGATATTTCATAGATGTGACCGTCCAATCATGCAAATCCGACCTCATGTTCTCGTTTGCGATCGACAGGTCGGGGCATTCGGTGAAATCGAGCGTGAAACAGGCGAATTGAGGATCAAAGGGAACATCTATCATCCCGAATTCCAGATCGAACTGAACAGACTTGGACTGCCCCTCCGCGTGGCCGATTACCCACCACAGCAAGGTGGCGTCGAGGATGATTTCATCATCGCTACCAAGGGTGCAAAACGGGTAGACTTCCACCTGGCACCGGACGTGTGCGTATCGTCGTTCATACACGGGTAACGAGATGCTCACTTGACCCGTGCTACATACGACGCGTGCACAGTGGCGTCGCCGGCATCGCGAACGCGAGCATCAAAGGACAATGGCAATTCGAGCACGGTAAACGAGACGCCATCCTCATCATGCACAGCCCCCGTCTCAGCTTCCTCCCACACAACGTCATCCTCGACACCCTCTACAGAGTACCCAAGCTCAAGGACAAATGGCTCGTCACGAGCACTCAGAGTTGCCCCGCGTTTTCCATGTACCTCTCCAACAAATGTAGAGTCGCCCCCCCGTGTCGGCGTCGCATCGTTGACGCGCATTCGTTCCACAGCTGGGGAAAAGGTTTCTGTTGCGCTCGTCGCCCAAGCCCCCGTAGCCGGCATGGCGGGCATCACCGCTGGCGCCGACGGTGGTTTCGGCTGGTGGTCCGACACCCAAGCTGACCTCTTTCGCAGAGCATGCGACAGGGAAGGCAACTACCGTTATACCCCGCTCTACACGCTGAAACGTCGCATCGGATGGCGACAGCGCGTGTTTCGAGAAGATGGGACTCCTGAGACTCCACCATCGGGGGATGAATTGTGCGTTCCAAAACCGTGTCTGCTTTCTTTTTTGTTTGGTTTCGAGTGGGTTTTAACTGATTCGACGTGCGATACTGCGCGGGGGGGGGGTGCTTGTAGGTGGGGTAACGTGGCCGTGCCGTGGGACCCACTTAACGAGGACGGCGACGAAGATTCGCTGGAGGTGGTGAGCGTGCCCTGGTTTCGATTATCGGACGAGTCTGACAGCGTGGCATCGCAGCAAGGGGAGGACGCGAACGAATTTTGACGACCCATTCATGCAATGTAACCAAGCCATCAGGGCAACATATACTCAGTCTCGGCCAGCAGACAATGCATTTAGCTCACTCCATCCCTGTATCCATCACACGCATGAATCTAGCGATTTAAAGCCTATTACTCTCGTAATTAAGTCGAAGACAACGCACGCCATTGCGTGCATTAACCGAGGTACAAAGTTAAGTGGGGAATAGCAGCGGACGCAAAGCGCAAACGAGAGCGCGATCACGTACGGGCTGAACGAGTTATGTAGACGATCAACTACGCATAGAGTAGGGGCCAGCTTCGGCAAAGCTCGAAAGTAGTACATATACACAGAAATATGCAAGGACGCTAAAGAGCGGGCTTTATTCTACAGGAGGGACGATATCCACTGCGACGTGAATGCTTGCAAAACGCGGAAACAACATACGAACGAACGAAAGGATCTATTGAAACAAAGGTAACCGAAAGCCATGACAGTAACACGAAGAATACATTCTATGCGGGGGTAGAAATGTTATGCAGAGGGGGTGGAGTTGCTACTGGGTTCTGCAGAAGGTGCTTCCGATGGTTTTTCCGGTAGCTCCGCGATATTCGTGGACGATGGGGCACTCGCACCGGGTGGGGGTGGTCCTTGTGGTGGGTAGCTGCCGTAGCCATGCCATGATGATCCGGGGTAGCCACCATAAGGAGGGTGCGGTGGCGGTGGATAGTACGGATAGAAACCTTGTGGGTGAGGAGGGACGATGCCCTGCTGCTGAGGGTCGGCGGGGGGTGGTGGATTGTTGTAGCCTGGGTACCCGTACGG
>JBBPRS010000466.1:0-14163 GCA_038093155.1 Boletus huronensis
TGCCACATGTATTTAATATAGTTTGAATATATAAACCCAAGAGCCTAGCACTGGAGTCCCCAGTCTAGTTCTCTTTGGATATTTCCCTCCTTTGAGTCCCACTCAGTCCCCCCCTTAGTTTCCCTCTTGAGGCCAGTTTCCCTCTTGAGATCTATAGTCTTTAGGTTGTTGGTTTGGTTTGCCTTAGGCCCAGTTAGCCCTTAGGAGCCATTTCAGACTCCAGCACCTCCACCTCCTTTGCCTTTGCTGCTCTGGTGATTTACTCGCCCCCCACCCACCTACATATTTGATGATGGTGGACCCTTGGTGTTACGATTACTGCTGAGCACGTGATCTAACCCGTTTCTTTTTCTTCCTTGCCTTCCCCTTGATCCTCCTGTGATCCTCCCGTGACCCTCCCACACCCTCCTGTCCTCAATCCTATCCTCTAGTCCTCGATCAACTAGTCGGTATTCCCCCTCCTTCGAACCCTCCTCAAACCGCATACCCCCTCTACCGCGTCCTCATCGTCTAGCCGCATCACCGTCTAGCCGCATTGCCCCTCCCCTGCCGCATTACCACGTCACCACCTCGAGGCTAGTCCTCGGATCTCTCCGCTCTCCTCTTTCGTCCCTCGCTTCTTGACCACGTGAGTTCTCTTATCTGGAACTACCCTTAGACCTATGCTTCCCTCCCTCGTGTATTCCCTTATTTGGGTAACCCTTGACCCCTTGCTTCTCATCCTCGTGTATTCCTTACTTGGACTACCCTTTGCCCTATGCTTCCTAACCTTGTGTATTCCTTATCCGGATTACTCTTTGCCCTTTGCTTCTCACCCACGTGTATTCCTTATTCAGACTACCCTTAGCCCTGTGTACCTTGGTCCGTGCGCAGCCATGACACCTTATATAGACCTCCACTCTTGTCCTTAGATCCTTATCTTGATCTACCTTCATCTCTACGGTCGTACCCCAAGGATCTCCCCTCTGTCATAGCTAGTTCTTCGTTGAATCTATGCTCTTTCATCTCCTCGCTTGCTTGAGGTCTTGGCCGTCTCATCATGGGCTCACCTTGTCCTAGTCCCAATTCACTTGTTGCATCCGCTTGGTGCTCCCCTTGCTCGAGTCATGAGCATATGGACGACCTCGAAGGTCTATGCTTGGCCCTATCTGGGTTAAGTGTAACACTTGGGTCCTTTCCCACACACCTGGCTCTTACCATTATGGTGAACCAGCATTTCCACAAATGCGACAAATGATTTCACTTGCATGGCGTATGGATTTAGTTCCTATAGCTGAAACAATTCATACCCTGGACTCTGGTGTAAATCACAGGGTTCCCCAGGTGTCTCTTCCTCCTTCCCAACTCCTCCTTGCTCGCATTGTGAAATGGCCAAAGAGCGAACTAGCTCAAGGCAAACCTACAACCAAAACAAAGACTCAAAAAAAAAAGAGGTCGAGTGGATCTCTATGGGGGAAATTCCCAAGAGAACTAGACTGAGGAAATCCTCATCGTAGTCTCTGTTACAATCGACCTGGATAGGGATGAACATAGACTCGATAACAAAAGTCAAGGACGAAGAGTTACTGATCCACTGACTTGCGGAGACTTAAGAACAGTTGATAGCTGAGCTTCAAGCATTGAATACTAGCTTGAAGACAAGTTCAAGGACGAGAGCAAGTGGAAGACAAAGGTCAAGGTGACAGTCGTATTCAGCATCCACTTGGAAATAGGACAGGGACTTAGAGAGGAGGGAAGCGGGAGTAGGATTCCAAGTGTAGTACAACAAGTATGCTTGGGGCTTAGTACTGGGAGCGGGGAGTCATAGGGAGAATCGATTAAGACTAAGCTAGAGAATCAGAGAGGAGGGGGCGGGGGCTTATATAGACTACGGTAACACTGCCACCTGGGCAGAGGGGAGATTGAGGGTCAAGGGCAAGGGTCAAGGGTGACGACAAGTATAGTAGCAAGACATAAGAGGAAGGGATCGGGATTGAGAGATCATGGAGATGAAAGACTAAAGAGGAAGGCTTATATGGGCGAAGGGGAATTAGAAGAGAACCATGCATAGCCTGTGGGTGAAGGGTACAAGGGATGACACAGCTGGGATGACATGGCCAAAGGGTGATGCAGCCAGGGGTGACGTGTCCATGAGGTGACGTGGACAAGGATGACGCAGCTAAGGGATGACGTGGCCAAGGGATACAAGGATGGGAGATGGTCTGGTCAAAGGGGGTCTTAGCGGGGAGATGATGGGTCATTGGGGTGGTCGAGGAGCTCATGGGGGATAGAAGGGGAAAAGATAGGGGGGTACCAATGAATTGTAACAGTCTCTGGGCTTATATATGCATGGGTATGTATGTACATGTATATGCTAGATCTACCGATGTAGGGTCTAGAGTAACAGAGATTAAATACCTGTGCTGGAATGGAAGCGTAACATGTGCATAAGGCATGGTGATGAAATGGAAGAGAAGCATGAGTGGTAATTAAAATAAGAAGAGAAGTCAACGGAGATTACCGTGTGACTACTATAACCATATGGAGATAGATCCAGATTGCAGATTGGATCAGGGAAAGGAAAAGAATGACCAAGTCACTTTGACTGGTGTTCAGATCTAATCTAATCGGATAAGATAAGATAACCTCGTCTGCTGTATAGTGTTGTGATTTGTAGGCCTTACCGCCAAAGCTGCCTTTTTCTTAAAAGAATAAATAAAGGTAAAATTGGGAAAAATAGATAGACTTGTGGGAAAGTCTGATGTAACCTATTACGACCGTAACACATTGAGGAACTGCCTGCTGAACAAGCAGCGGTATCATGGGATCCTGAGGACTGTGTCTCCATGGGTTTGGAACTGTTATGCTTGACCCAGATAGGGGTGAGCATGAACCTAGATAAGCCTAGTACTGGTGATGGTATGGACAATAATCAATCTTGCAAAAGCAAGAGTGTTGTCATGTATGTTTGGGGACGTTGAGGTCGGGATACTGGACTTGAAGACAAGCCTGAATGAGGGCTTGCCGGACATGAGAGAGAACGAGGTCAAGGGAGTCCAGGACAAAGAGAGATTCACCTGCACAAAGACAGGCAAGATGAGAAGGGTGAGCTTCTGGTGGGTTGAGTGATGAAGATGTCACCGGAGAGTTTCACAGCATTCACTCAGAAGTAGAACGAAGACTTAGAGCAAAAGTGAGGAGAGTTTGCTTGTATTCCTAGGTAGGTCAAGCTAAGGTTACAAGTGTATGACTACGGGTTTATATATGCCTGAGCCTGGGTGAAGGGTAAAGGACACGTCATTGTAAAGAAAGGGATGTGTCATCACAAGTACAGGATGAATAATCGAAGGACGCGTCATCAGAAGGAAGGTAACTGGATATGGGAAGGAGGTACCCAGTGAGGCTCAATGACTGGGTACTAAAAGTACAAGGTAAGCATAAGTAAAAGTGAGTACAAAGAAAGAAAGAAAGAAACAAGTGTCCAGTGTGTCAAAGATATAAAGTTTTCAACTTCAGATTTCATTTCCAGAACCTTATTCTTCATATGGTCTTTTACGATCAAACCTTAAACCTTCTTTTCAGTTCCCTATTCATATTCATTATTGAGGTTCTAGACCTTGCTTAGTCATCAAGTCTAGAACATGATATCATACCCTTCACCCTGGGTTATAGGGTTCCTTTATCTCTTATCTATGACGTCATAACCCTCTACCCTAGGGTTCAGGATTTGTCCTCCATCTGTCAGCTGATAACAACAAAATATACTATAGCTGTCAGTGATACTATAGGTTCCACCAATAGCGATTTGCCCTCTTATCATAGGACTATGGGCACTTCCCTTTATAATACTATAATTACTATACTCATCAGACACAGCATGGTCTGTGCACTATACCTTTAGGTATAAATACTGGGTCGTTAGGACCCTTTCAATCTAAGCTCTTGAGCATCTAAAGCTCATATCTTCCAAACCTGCTTCACTCTAAGCTCGGTCTCTCCTCCAAGACCTCGCTTCTCTAGTGCTTTATAGCACTCACTTCAAGCCCTCCGTTACCTCAACCAGATACCACTCTCGACTGTGTAAGTTTCTCCACTGGTTATTGAGCCTTTGCCACTTCCTATCGTTACCTCTGCATCTTCAGAGCCGTGCAACTTTGAAACTTTCATCTCCATGATCTCTCGATCCTGATTCCTACCTATTGTGTCTCATTACCATACTTGTCCTTGCCCTTAGCCCTATGCCCTTAACCCACTGTTCCCCTCTGCCCCAGTGGCAGTGTCTACCTTAGTCTATATAAACCCCCACCCCCTCCTCTCTGATTCCCTAGCTTAGTCTTACTCGATTCTCCCTATGACTCCCTGCTTTCCGTACTAAGCCCCAAGTGTACTTGTTGTACTTCACTTGGAATCCCATACTCCCGCTTCCCTCTCTAAGTCCCCGTCCTACTTCCGAGTGGACACTGAATACGACTGTCATCTCAACCTTTGTTTTCCACTTGAACTTCTCGTCCTCAAACTTGTTCTCAAGCTAGCATTCAATGCTTGCAACTCCCAAGCATCCTCAAGTCTCTGCAAGCCAGCAGATTAGTATATGCGTACACTAAGGGATCTCCCTTCTGGTGTATATCTCTAGTTCTCTTGACCTCAACCTTATTATCAAGTCTACGCTCATCCTTACCCAGGTCAATTGTAACAATATAAGGGTGAAGTCTCTCTTTAGGAAATTTTAATTTAGTTTTTTTGGAGTTTTCCCAAAGACTTCACAAACTAGAAAGTATATTGAGTTCCTTACAATATACATCAATGGATAATGTTTAACATACTCATAAGTATTATTTTAAACTGTAGTTTGAATAATCTACAAATAAGTGTTATGACTGTATTTTAAATGTTCTCATTGTAATATTAACATATTGTGGAATATTATAATAATGTTTACAATAAAATTTCAATATGCCCATAACAATTATATGTAGATTATTCAAACTAAAGTTTAAAATAATGCTTAGGTGCATGCTAGACATTATCTATTCCTGTGTATCCCTCCATACCCCTCCATACCCTCCATACCCTCAGATAGGGGCTCAAGTAGGTGTAGTATCATTAAACATCATTAGGAACATAAAAATTTTCAATGTTGAGTGAGCTTCCAGAGATTTATGCTGATGAGCAGGACTCAAATATGGATGAAATTAGCATATATATAATTCTAAATTTAAATACTAATTATTGCAAATTGTGTAAGGATATTGAGGGTACATACCTCTTCTGGAGGGTATCAAGCCTTGGGGGGTTAGTGGTAAGAATACAAGTACTGATACCCTACTGCCATCGCCTAATTAGACTGGATAACCTGATTGTAAGTCCCTACTTTAAATATATATATCTAAAGTGCACACAAACCAACATCAGCAAAATAGTACTTTTCCCACACTTTTGCATGATGTGTTTTTGCACACCACATCACCACATTTATACCTGTGCTCACCAAAATTTGCCCAGTAGCTGGAATGTTTATAAAGATTGTCTCAAAAAAAAATCAAGTTAAATTAATAGAGAGTATATTAAGTTAGGTTTCCCCTATTTTTCTGTACAGATCTGTATTACTAGGTACCTTGCTGTGGCAACTATACATGTTTGTACATGTCTGTCAATATAAGGGTTGGTTTGCTGATGAAGCTGTGTCTAAAAGTAATTACTAAAATGACCAAAGACTACATCAACTAGGTATGTCAAGGTGACAAGATCTGAAATGGGCCAAAGCTAATCTGGGTTTAGGCAAACCAAACCAACAACAAACTGTGACTAAATAGATTAAGGGAGAACTAGCCCTTCAAGAGAGAAGAGGAGGGGACTGAGTGGGACTCTTTGGAGGAAGTATTCAAGAGAACTAGATTGCAAACACCAGTGCTAGGCTCTTGGGTTTATATATTCATACTAAATGAAATACATGTGGTATCTAGATCTAGATCTAGAACAGTCATTAAATATGCAAGGAGGAGGCATGGGATACAACCTTTGCAGCAAATGGAAGAGAAGCATGGCATAGGTTTGAAGGAGATCAAATACATGCACAACACACAAGGTGTGGCAAGATAGGGGCTACATGAGGTAGACATGAGGAGTTGTGAGATGGAAGCATAGTAATATGAAGAAGAAGAGGGAAAGATATAGCCTTGAGATCAGATCACAGATCTAATCTTGGGAAAGGATCTAGGAACATAGGGGTTAGATCTGATCTAAGATCTAAGGTGGAAAAATGTCTAAGTCCAACTGATAAGATAAAGGAAAGATCGGATCATCTAGATCACTGATATGAGCCAGAGTGGAGAGATATGTCTCCATGTGTGTGAGATAAGATAAGATAAGGGAAAGATAATTGAAAGTGTCCCTTGGATGGTTATGAGCACTGGGCCTTGCAGAGTTAACTGCCCTTTTCTAAAGAAGATAAAATTAAAGTGTCTGAAAGAGAGATATAAGAAATAAAGAAATAGAAGGGTAAGAAAAATGAAAATTTGTCCTTGATTACACAGTAATCCTAGTGCATGGCACTATCCTTATGCTAGCCTGTAACAATCACAATACCTTTAATACTAGTACATCAGCAAATTACTTTTTATCTGGATAGAGTTGGACAGAGCTGGACAGCTCTGCACAGTCTGGTCCATTAATCCACAGCAAAATCTACAAAATTTGCCAAAGATTTTGCTTATAGACCTTACTTGAATTTTTCACTGTACATTGTTATCATCCAATATATGCCTTTGGAATACTTGCCCTGACAATATGAATTGAATTACTTGTGTGGCATGCTAGGGAACTCATGGGAAAAGTGATTTGCTGATGTAGTTAGTCTGCTTTTTATTACATAAGCATCCTAGAAGTTATGAGTTCCAACAGAAATATTTTTCGCATTTTTGATGCTTATATAAGCATTTCAAAAGGGCTAATTCTAAATTAAAATCAACTGTGATAATAAACCTTGACACAACCAAGATTGTTGTATGTTATGCTAATTTGTAATCCACTTTTAATTTATTTACATGTATGTATTTTGCTAATTCCAATTATGGCTAACCAATAAACATGTTTTTCCAAATATTTTCAACAATATGCCTTTCTCTTTGGATGTCATCATTCAAAATTGATATGTCAGAGGTTGACTTGTCAAAGGAAGGAGTTGTCCACTTTGCACATCATGTCATCCAGACAATGCAGTGTGAATGGGAGCATTGTACCATCACACTCAATAGCTGGGACACACTAGCAAAGGTGATTAACTTGACAATTCTTTGTTTGTTTTATTTCTGTGGTTGCTGGCACCAGACTTCTCCCTTCTCAAAAGACATCACTTCCTCCAGGTGCCACCCAGAATCCTACAGCTTTTCCCTGCACTTGATGAAGTGGCTGGGTTTGCCTGCAGGATTATTTGGTAGCTCTTGGAGGAGGTGCCACTGCATTTACACCTTGAAATTTTGTCAATAACTGCTAACTTGTGTGTTTACAGCATCTTCTTCAGCACTGCTCTCGTGTTAAGCAGCAGGCAAGTGGCAATTTTACACCCATATCCATGGAGTCTCAGTCACTGGCCTTGTTACAGGATGGAATGTATCAGTGTTCCTATTCTCGATGCGCTGGCCGACTGCATAGCTCGTTAGCGGCGTTGAGGACCCACGTGGAGCTCAGCCACTTGTCAAGGGTGGCATTGAGATGTCCGGCGTACAGTACGTGAAAGTCGTGGTGTTTGCATGTCATTGCACTCAAGTATCATAACCTCAAGGTTGCAACGAGGCATTCGTCCGCGTGCAACAACTTCAAACTCACTTCGAACATGCGCACCGCGAACTCCTCAATAAGCGTGGATCTGTAGATGCTTTAGCACCACTTGCGATCCTCGCACCCCCGCGCACTCTCCAATCGCCGCCACCACTCCCTTGCCACAAAATTCGCTCGGACTCAGTCCTGGTTTTCGTCTCGATCCCGCCTGTCCATCCAGGGTACAGTCAAACAAGCGCGTCCGGTATTTCGCGCAAGTGGAGTCGTTTGAACGTACAGGACGAGGAGATCGAAGTTGATCCCATAGCATTTGATGACCTCCCCTCCCTCCAAAAACACGACATCCTCGCACCCGAGGTTGTAGACGTTGAGGTACGGAGACAACTACCGCGGACCAGGCAGCCACTCTTATCCCGTCCTCAACTTGCGATTCATCCACCTGTAGGATCTAATGAGTCTGAGCAAAGTATTCTATATCCCGTGTTTGTACGCATGGTTGACAGTCTGGCCGCGGCCGGGACTCTTGCGGGGCACAAAGAAGGAAGGATGTAGAGGAAACTGATGCATTTTGGCGGGTTTCGTTATTTTGATCACGTACATATGTTGTATACCCTGCATGAGCAACTTGGTACGCTCGGGTCTTAATAGTAATTTGTATGTACGTGTACTATCCAGGATCTGAGACTTGTTCTTTGATCGACAGGCTTTGACTTTGCTGTCACTCAGTGTCGCGACGCTGAACTCATATGAAGCGCAATGGATGTGCTTGTCAATGCATAATGTGATTGGCACTGCCCGAGGGTACTGGGAAGGCCCTGCGACATAAATCTCATATAAAGTACATAAAAGCACTCCAGTTGCGTTTTGTCCCTATTTATGCAGCATTGCCTTCGGCGAAGGTAAGCAAGTCCGAGTCGCCCTGGTCGGTGACAGTCATAACGCTGGTCGCTGGTCAGATGGACATTCACGATAGCGGATGTGCGGTCGACTTACCCGACGCGGAACAGTTTTCCGGCAGCAGTGCCCAAAGCAACGTTGGTGCCAGCGAAATGGTGCACGGTTGTCTTGGACAGCATAGCGTAGTACTCAATCTCCGACTTGCGTAGGGGTGGGCAGTTTCCGGCGATCAAGACAAGCTTGGCTAGGAATGTAGGATAGGGAAAATGACGAGGAAAGCGTTCGTCAGCCCAAGGGACCTTCTCAGCCTCACGCTCCAGTCCCCGTGAGTTTATCAACTAGATGAACTCACCCTTTCCACTGCGCATCTGCTTCAACGCTGACTTGTAACCCAAAGTGTACTTGCCCGACTTCACGACAAGAGCGAGACGAGACGCGATGGACTCGGTCGACTTGGCAGCTTTGGTTTTCTTGGTAGGTGCCATCGAGTATGACTTGTGGTCGTGAAGTGGCGGGTGTCTTGAGAATGGCTTTTGGTGATGATTCAGAACAGGAGTGGTATCAACAAAGTTTCATGCCGAGAATCGCCGACGGTCAACTATACAGTTTTTGCACACATTGTGAACTCCGCATTAGGTAGATGACCCCTCGTAGAGGGGTCCCAAGTCTGAGGATTACAACAATGCAGGTGACATTTCTATGATAGCGCGCGGGCCCTTCTCGTCGTAATCCGATTTTGAGACAAAATTTTTTCCTTGAGCGTCGTTGAAAGAAACCTGGTCCAGTGGCTGTCAATAAGGCGTAGAAGAATGGTAGTTTCGCATTGACCTTGGCGACAATGCTGGTTCCCAAGAAGGCTGCAAGACCGTCTCCCTTCTCTCGATACTCGGCAAAATATTCGGGAACGCTGACGACACGAATTGACCGGGGTTGAACATCGTTATGCTGATCTGGATTACCAAGAATAAATGGGGATAAACGTGACTGCAACGCAATACCGATTCCTATCCGAGAAATATTCAGCGTGAGTCGGGGACAAAGCAGGCAACGTACCCTTGACGCGGCTTGCTAGGTCTCCAGTGACAAAAAGTCCTTGCCAAATGTACTGTCGTTGGTTAACATCAGTCTGACCGACTGAAAATCCAACAGTATCCTGTAACGAGAGCGGATCATCCTCAGGTCCTATCTCGTCTTTTCGAGGCAACGAGTAAAGAAGCGAAGGATCGAAAAGTGGTTCGCAGAACCGATGTCGCTCCTTCCCCAATGTTATTGAATGGTCACGGAACTGCAGTGTGATGAGGTCAAGAGCCTCGATTTCCTTCGCGCGTGCTTGTTCCGCAGCGGATGCCTTTGCAGTCGCTTTCTTCTTTGTTCCAGCCTCAATCACAGCCTTTTCTTTTCCTGCAACTAGGACTGCGGCAATATCTGTGACCCCCTCATCCTCTAGCACTTCTGCAATTTGACCGTCTGACCGAACGCGAACGTAACCTTCCACCCAGATGTATTTGGCAAGGTCAAGGAGGAACGTTTGTACGGTTTCTGGATCTCTAGGGGAATCGGGGGGTGAGGCGGCGGCCATGACAGATTGGTTTGAGCGCAGAAGATTGGCAAGGTACTTTTCGCAGTCACCAATGCCTAGGAAAGTCGAAGACCGTGCAGAGTGCACGATGAAACCGTCATATATAGGTGATACGTCTGTTTTCTCGTATCCTATGTCGACGACAACGCCGCTCAGTTGGCCAGTTGCGTATATCTGTGTCATGGGCCGTTCGACGATCGCAAAGCTGGCTACATTGAAGCGCTCAAAGAAGATTTGACATATTCGCTCTTCAGAACCGCGAGATAGCCCCGGCGCAATGGAAAGCATGACTGGGGATTCGTTTTGAGTGCGTTTTACCTGAAGTTTGTTGAAAATGACATGTTTCCTGCATGCTTCAGTGGTGAGAATGCGTCCAGCACCGACAGACACATTGGAGTGCACACCAGATGGCTTCAGCTTGAGTCCAATCGCGGATATCGCCGTCTGCGAAGGGCCAAGACACAAGGATGTCGTGGCCTGCTTCGAGTGCTTCGTCGAGTTGGGCACCGACAAGATAGTCGTTCACCTTTGTGGTGGTGCTCGTGTAAAAGGGGAGCGAGGAGACGCGGGTTGTTGGGGGACGCCAGCAGTCGCTACCCTCTCCGGCCCCGCTTTGCTGTTTTCCATTTGTGGTGGAACTGGACGAGGATTCTCCCACTGTCTGTCTCAGACCGACACGTGCAGATATTTCCTGGACGCATTTTCCTTGTCAGTGCCGATCGGCGACAACCCAAGTGCAACGGACCACTGTTGGGGTTTTCAGAAGTTCTTGTATACCAAGGCCAGCCCTGACGACTGTTCTGCCTGTTTCTATGATGAGAATTGACGAGTCACGGAAGCTACTCATGGCCAGTGGATGAAACGATAGTTAAATATGTCGCGTTGTGGACGCGTTGGTGACCGAACGCTTTGAGCGGTTATTTAAGCTCGCGACTAATGTTCAGCAAATGGTCAAACATTCGCCGCCCCTCTGGAACCACCATCTTCATGTCTGCCAGCCAGCTCGCAAAATTGTACTCTCCACTCGACATTCCAGAGTCTGGCGAAAAGCCCTTTACTGACTATTCTCGGTGGAGGCTGCTTGTAAACGATGGGGGTCGCCACACATGGCACTACCTGAAGACGGACGAAGAGTGCGACAAGTGGCCTCAAAACCATATAGACAAGTACTGGACAGCCCAACCTCTTGTGAGCATTCCTTCGTGCGTGATACACGTGATGAACCGCGAATGACCCCGACAGAACCTCCCCGCCCTTCCGAAAGCGACCACACCGCTTGAAGCTGCTCGGAATGGTTACACCTTTTACAAGCACCTCCAGTCGCATGATGGGCACTGGGCTGGCGAGTATGGTGGACCAATGTTCCTGTACCCTGGCCTTGTCATCGGGTCCTATGCTGCTGGCATGGGGTTCAAAGAAGAAGAGCGCCTCGAGATGATCCGTTACCTCGTAAATCGCGCGCATCCTGAAGACGGAGGTTGGGGTCTGTAAGTATGCAATCCCATGTCAGGTGAGCACCGCGTAACCCCCCCTAAGACACATCGAAGGACACTCGACCGTGTTCGGAACTGCCCTCAACTATACGGCTTTGCGAATCCTCGGCATGAGCGCTGACCACCCAGTTGCTGTCAAGGCCAGGGGTACCCTTCACCGGTTAGGTAGGTTTCCCATGCTATGTACCTATCATGCCATGCTGACTACGTTCATACAGGAGGGGCAACAGGTGCCCCTTCTTGGGGGAAGTTTTGGTTGGCAATTCTCAATGTCTACGATTGGGAGGGATTCAATCCCGTTCCTCCCGAACTATGGTTAGTTCAATATGCCGAATACTTGTTAGACCCTACGTTGATCGTTTCTAGGCTTTTCCCTGACTGGGTCCCATTCCATCCCCACAAGTGGTGGATTCATACCCGCAATGTCTACATACCCATGAGTTATCTCTATGGTATTCGCTTCAAGATGGAAGAAAACGACTTGATCCGTTCTCTTCGCGAAGTATACATCCATCATGTCTGCTCCACTCTCACATTCAATACTTTCGTATTCAGGAGTTGTACACGACTGATTACCACCGCATAAATTGGCCGACACAGCGTAACAATGTCGCAGCTGTCGATCTCTACTCACCTCACACCTCGATTCTCGACGCGATGAATGCTGTACTGTCTATCTACGAGAGCTGCGCCATCCCTGCTCTGCGCAACGCTGCGTTGGAGCGCACCTACAAGCTCATCGTATATGAAGATGAAAATACGGGATACCAGACCCTTGGGCCTGTCTCCAAGATGATGAACTTGTTATGTCGTTTCGTCGTTGATGGTCCCGATACAGAGGTATACCGTCAGCACGCCATCAAGCGTGCCGATTTCATGTGGCTTGGCGCGGAAGGTATGATGATGTGTGGGACGAACGGCAGCCAACTTTGGGATATTGGATTCATCACGCAGGCGCTCGTTGAGACGGGCCTCGCGAAGGAGCCGGAAAACAAGGAAAGTCTGAGAATGGCATTGGGCTGGTTGGATATCTGCCAAATTCGAGAGAACCCGAAGCATTATGAAACTGCTTATCGTCACCGAACCAAGGGAGCATGGCCGTTCAGCACGAAAGAACAAGGCTATACTGTAAGTGACTGCACGGGAGAAGGGCTCAAATCGGTCTTGTACCTCCAGAACCAGGTGGAGTACGTACGGTTGATTGTCAGAAATGGCCGAGCTCCCGCTCAGTATGACTCTTAGAGGGACAGAGAAGGTTATCTCAGATGATCGGCTCTTCGATGCTGTCGACACACTGCTCTCGATGCAGAACAACAATGGCGGTTATGCGAGCTACGAGCTCGTGAGGGGGCCCAAGTGGTTGGAATGGCTCAATGCTGCGGAGGTCTTTGGTGCGGTGTGCCGGTCGTGATCGCGTCGTCGAACTGATTTTGACTTTCTGCAGGGGATATCATGACTGAGTTCTGTTACCCGGAGTGCACGACTTCCGTGATCACGTCCTTGTCCATTTTCAGGAAACATTATCCAGACTACCGTGCGGCAGAGATCGGGTGAGTAGTTCCGATTGTATCCGACGGGATGGTTTTAATAGCATTATCAGGCGGACGATTACGGAGGCGATCAGATGGCTTCATGAAGTGCAGAAACCGGCGGGCGGTTGGGTCGGATCGTGGGGAATCTGTTTCACCTATGCGACCCAATTCGCGTTGGAGAGTTTGGCACTTGGCGGGGAGTATTACGCGAATAGCCCTGCCGTCCGACGTGCGTGCGATTTCCTGCTTTCGAAACAACGAGAGGACGGAGGATGGGGGGAAAGTTACAAGGTCGGCCGATCCTATGACAATTGATGAGGCTGACTCATACTTGCCTGTCACGTGGTCGGTCTCTAGACTTGTGAACTCGGCCGGTGGGTTGAACACGAAAATACCCAGGTTGTGCAGACATGTTGGGCAGCCATGGCTCTCATGTACGCCAGATATCCCCACGCGGAACCCATTGAAAAGGCAGTGAAGTTAGTCATGTCCCGACAGCTTCCGGTGAGAAATGATGGCTCTCGGAGCCTGATTGTAAACCGCGTCATGTGCTGAGATGTTGCTCGACAGGATGGATCGTGGCCGCAGGAAGCGATCGAAGGCGTGTTTAACAAGAACTGCATGATCTCGTACCCCAACTTCAAATTTTCGTTTACAATCTGGATGCTAGGAAGGGCACATCACTACCTGAAGGATCTGAAAGGGGTTGGCAGATGACCTGGTTGGCGACCATCAGAAGTAGAGATTAGTACCTAGAGTATTTCTGGTACAAAGAACAATTCCGAATTACGGTGACGGGTGGCACCGTGGGCGGCGGGATGATGTGCTCATGAGCAATCGCCAATCTCCACTTAATACCCAGACATGCTCGACCCAGTCCGGGGGGGGGCGGGCGCCCCCCCGCCCC
>JBBPRS010000467.1:0-14088 GCA_038093155.1 Boletus huronensis
CAGCCACAGTAGAGGATGCAGTGTTACGATTTGTTGGTACCCCCCTATCTTTTTCCCTTCTACCCCTCCCGTGAGCTCCTCAACCGCCCCAATGACCCATCACTTCCCTCGCTAAGACTCCCTTTGACAAGACCATCACCCACCCTTGTACCTCCATGGCCACATCACCCCTTAGCCACGTTATCCTTGTCCACATCACCTCATGGACATGTCACCCCTGGCCGTGTCATCCTTTGGCCACGTCACCCCAGCCGCATCATCTCTTGTACCCTTCCCCCACAGGCTATGCATGGTTCTCTTCCAATTTCCCTTTGCCTATGTAAGCCTTCCCCTTTTGTCTTTCATCTCCGAGATCTCTCGATCCCAATCCCTCCTCCTTATGTCTTATTACCATACTTGTCCTTGCCCTTAACCCCCAGTTTCCCCTCTGCCCCAGTGGCAGTGTTACCTTAGTCTATATAAACCCCCACCCCCTCCTCTCTGATTCCCTAGCTTAGTCTTACTCAATGCTCCCTATGACTCCCCGCTCCCAGTACTAAGCCCCAAGTGTACTTGTTGTACTACACTTGGAATCCTATACTCCCGCTTCCCTCTCTAAGTTCCCGTCCTACTTCCAAGTGGACGCTGAATATGACTGTCACCTTGACCTTCGTCTTCCACTTGCTCTCATCCTCAAACTTGTCTTCGAGCTAGTATTCAACACTTGAGGCTCAGCTATCAACTGTTCTCAAGTCTCCGCAAGTCAGTGGATCAGTAACTCTTCATCCTTGACTTTTGTTATCGAGTCTACGCTCATCTCTATCCGGGTCGATTGTAACATGCAGTCTGGTTGACCAGCTGCGAAAGTACATCTGCATAATGCAGGAGCTTCGAAAGAACAATTATAATTTGAATTTTATCAAATACCTTGTACCTGACTTCCTCAAGGCATGAAAACTGAGAGTTCAGCTTTGTGAACACCAGTGCTGGATATTACAATTCTTACTAAGCATGTGATCTAGCCTGCTCCTTTTTCTTCTTTCTCCTCTCGATCCTACCTCCTACCTTGCTCTCGACCATCCTACTCCTCCTGCTCCCCCTTCCTCACTCTTACCCTCTAATCTTCGATCACCTAGTTGGTACCCCTCCCACTCAACCCTTTGCCTAAACCAAGTACTCCCCCTCTGCCGCATCATTGCCTAGCCACGTCATTGTCTAGCCATGTCATCCCTCCCCTGCCACGTCATCCCTCCCCTGCCACATCACCCCTCCACGTCACCACCTCAAGGCCAGTTCTCGAATCTCTCTGTTTCCTTCTCGTCTTCCATTCCCTGTTTCTCCCTCATGTACAATTCATCTCTGTCCCTTCTCATCCTCGTATATTCCCTTACTCATCTAACCCATAGCCCTATGTACCTTGGTCCATGCATAGCCACAATACCTATTTAGTCTCACTTTCCTGCTCTCTCGTCTCCCTATCTTGCATCTACCTGGTTGTAGCCCAAGGACCTTCTCCCTGTTTTAGCTAGTTCTTCATTGAATCTATGCTTCTTCTTCATCTCGCTCACCTGAGGTCTTGGCCATCCCATCATAAACTCTCCAAGTTCTAGTCTCGACTTGCCCTCCACACCTACTTGGTCATTTTCACACTCAAGTCATGAGCAGATGGACAACCTTGAAGGTCTATGCTTAGCCCTATCCAGGTTAAATATAACACTGGGTGGGAGCCATCTGGAATGGTGACATCCAACATGGCCTTGAATTCCACAAAAGCGGAAGTGATGATGGGTGTCGAGTAGGTGTCCTTTAGCATGTTCCACAGGACGGTGGAGGTGATAATGGAATTAAAACAGGAGGCAATGTGAGACTCAAGTTTGAGCCTCATGAATCTGAGGGCCTTGTCATCGCAGTCCTCCCATGCTTTGATTGCCTCTGTGTGATCCATGACAAGGGCACTGGCCATGTCGTAAATGTGATCAGGCTTGGAACAGGAGAGTACAGATCAGAGACTGAGAGACCTAAGATAGGCCTCCATGTCAGAAGCCCAGCGATGGTAGTTGATACCATTGAGATGAGAAATGTCCTTGAACAAAGAGAAGGAAGACATTTTGTTTAGATTTTTGGATGGGATGAACGTCAGTACTAGCCATAAATCTAAGAGAAAAATGGAGGTGCAAAAGCACACATTCCTAAACAATTGTTCAGAGCCCAAATTCCAAAGGGACATAGTCTCCTCATAGAGTAGGATTGCATTTTTAACACTGAGAGCATATATAGCACATCTGCAGCAGATCAGTGCATATAGCACACAAATCATATGAACATTCTATCCAGCCAAGCACACTGAAAGCACAGTAAGGCCAGATTATTCAGGCAGAATCAGGTGCAGTTATCACAATCTGAGTTCCCTGAGTTGGTAGCACATATAGCACATACCAGGACTCATAACCTGTTGAGATCCTGCATGTACAGGCAAAGGTGTGCTGCTACTTAGACATACCTGGATTAGTGCTGGTGGGCTGGAACATGACAGATAAAGTCAGAAGATTGATTAAGACTCAGCTCTGCTGAGTTTGTACCTAAATACATGGAGTGTGTGAACTATATACTAGATATGGCTATCTACCGTTCAACAAATGCCACTATTAATGTCAAACTAAACTTAAACTACTGTCTTCACATTTTGCACAACATTTAAACCTGTCCTAAATATTGGTATTCCCCTTGTGACTGGGACTGAGTGATTTGTCCACAATCGCGGACCGCGACCGTGACACAAAACGCGTCCTGTCACATGTGACAGCCGCGTCGCATTGACTTTCACTGGCACGCGTTGACCTCGTTCGCGATATCTCCTCCAAGCCAATCCTAAATTACTGATATTGTGATATCGATTGCTTTACTTACAGTTTAGATCTGGTTGAATGGAACCCAGGACGCTACAAGCCTTTCGTGAGTGTCCGTTTGGGGATCGATATCCTGTTTCTTGCTGACTCTGAGTGGTTGTGGAACAGTGCGTGTGTTGTACACGGTTAACAGCAATCCGCAATATATCTTGGCCAAGTCTTCTTCACAAGTCCTAGCGATCACATGTACTGAGGCCACAGCACTGTCTGCTAATAACGAACCTGCCTATGCACGAACCCCACTCAAGGCATGCCTTGCGGCTGTCTGTGATTCCAGGTCAGTGCTGACTCTGATATTTCCCTTTCCGCCACGAGGTTTCTCACACTACGGTAGTCCCGAACTCCTGCAGGACCCCGCACGAGACTTCTCTCTCTATGTCCTCGATCCCCTGGAAGCACAGCCCATACCTACGAGTCCGGCACACGCACCCCAGGAGACCACCTCACCTCGTGGTGTGGCGGTTGCCCTTGGACTTATGTCCTGGGCTCTTGAGTCGAACGATTCAACGAATATCTTTGTCACGGGCACGATCATCACGCATGCCTCACCGGCGCTCGAGGTTGTTTTCGCGCTTCGAGAGGTGGGTCTCTTTTATTTCCATGTTTCGCGGCAGCTTCGTCTCGACTGGTTTGTCTTGTTTCACGAATGCTCATGCTATTCATTTTTCGTGACAGACCAAGCGCATGCCCAAGCCTATATTCCACTCGTACCCTTCATTGGGCTCAATATCTGCGCCTGGCCCATCTCAACTTCTAAATCTTCCTCACTCTCTCCAAGCTGCTGGGATAAATTGGATATCCACTTCTCAGGAACAGCGAACTCTGACCCGTTCTGCCGACTTTCCAGAGCTCTACATTGGTCCTCCACGACGTGCGCGTGGTCGTCCCGAAGGCTCGACCTCTTTGAAGTCAAAAGCTACCCCTCAAGCCCACGCCTCTTCTCTCCCCGGTAATACAAATCTCTGCGGAAACTCAGTCTAATCACTAACGGGATCAATGATGCAGGGGCGAGCTCGTCGGAAGTAGGAGAGACTCGATCCGAATCTAAGCAGGAAGTGGGGCGAAGGTCCAAGCCAAAGACTAAATCCAGACCTCCACGAGCTCCGCCTACATACCCACCATTTATCTGCGCACCGTTGATACGCCATGCAGCGACGGGGGAGCCAGAAGGTGGTGCAACTGGCATACCTGCTTTCTACCAGAAACCCCATCCATTCAGTCAAAACCAAACTCAATCATACGCCCAATTTCATCCCCAGGCTCAGCCATACTTTCATCCGACACATAATCCGCTGCTGGGATTACTATCTGCAATCCCATCTAATTCCTCCGGCAACACGGCAACGAATACTACCCATGGGCAGCAAGCGGCTCTTCTATCAGCTCTGCAAGGATTGCTTGCTACTAATCCTCATTTACTACAGCTCGCGGCGACAAACATGGGGCCTTCCACAAGCAGTGGGGAACAGACCACCGAAAAAAAATCGTCGGACAGAGGAAGCAGCACCGGTGATGAGGATGAGGACGGAGACTCGGATATCCTCATTCTGGACTCTTCGACCATTGACACTACCGCATTCTGTAAACCAAGTACTTGGCAGCTGGCTGCAGGCGACCACAATACGTCATCACATACAACCAATCAAGAATCTCCGATGCCTAGTAGCCAGGGTACAGATTCCTCACATCTGCCTGCGAGCACGGCGCCCTCCGGACGGGAGAACGCACCGGCATCGTCTCAAACGTCGACGCCGATAGTAACTCCTGAAGCAGTGGCACCGACCTCGAAGAAACCGACGGGAAATGTAACCGCCCCGCATGCTCTGGTTATGCCAGCAACACCCACCCCATCCAGAACGCGTAAACGGAAACTGGGTGAATATATTCAGGGTCAGGCCCACCCGTCCACACCATTGTCCTCTCCTTCTCCCTCGCCGTACGCGGCACGCACATCTACTTCAGGAAGAATCTTGACTGCGGGACAACGAGTCCAGGCTTCGCCGACGGGTGGAACGAAGTCGGTATCGTTACCATCCATGCGACTGTCTTCAATGCTAGGCTCCATGCGTACCATAGCAGCCTCGGGTTCCCGTCTACAGGTCAGTTCTTTTGGCTCCTCGATGCATGGACACCCAGCTTCTTTGACCATCAATAAGAGTGGAAATCAGTCAATCACACCTGTTTCCGGTTCATCGAAATCAAAGACAGACCATTCAAGGACTGCAGACGTATCCTTAAATGGCATCGCGTCGGATGCAACCTCGCTGAAACGGAGACGTACTCTCAACGAGTTCATGGCAGAACATGAAGCACGCAAGAACGCAAAGGCCCGAAAACGGTCATCTTCGGGACGTAAGTTGGGTACGTGTTTGGGTTTCATACCTTCTCTTTCGTTGGCTCGGTCCTGACACCCCGCGTTTTCAGAGGTAGACGTATCCGCGATAGCGTCACAAGCGGCTCCATCGCGAGCCGTCAAGTTGGTGTCAACAACAAAGCATGCCCAATCATCCCCTCCTCGTCCCCTTTTCAGGTTCAATCCAGTGGCTTCCTCGCTGCCCGCTTCGACTCGCCAGCCTACTTTAGTGCCGGGCACGGCCGTCTCCAACTCTGCCTTGTCGTCCATCACCACGTTAGCATGTACAGTACCATCTACGTCCATTTCACCAGTGGCTCCGACGAAGAATCCCCTCAAAGACTTCGTCCTGCCTGCGTGGGCTCGTACTAGTACTGCTATGCTTCCACGGCTGTCCGAGGAAACATTAGCCCGCCAGCGCGCAGAGGGAGAAGCCAAGAAGGCACAAGTGTCGTTGAGGCGGCGGGAAGCTGCCAGAGCGAAACGCAAACGACTCCATGGTGCGGAACGACCTTCCAAAGAATCCTCTGACGAAGACGATGAAGTTGTCGTGGATGATGCAAAACTACGGACACTGCATCCACCGTCGAGTATTGCGCGGAGTGCTCCTTTAATACTACCTCCATTACTTTCTCTCCCCGTATTCGCTTCTGATGCAGTGGAACCCATCCCGTCGTCCCCGCTGCTCGCGCCCCCTGTCGTTCCGAGCACACCACCAAGGAAATCTACCTCTTCAGGATCAGCGCCACATTGTGCGCCTAGCATGTCTGCCTCTTGTTCGCTATTCACACCGTCCGGCCAAGACCCGGGGTCAATGTTCACGCCAAGCACCCCCAGCGTCACCCGATCTCTGACCCAAGTTACGTTTACGCCGCGTTCCCCCACTGTGCTTCATCATTCTGGTGTGAGGAAATCCCCCCGGAAGAGCGTGCCGCAGACACCGGGGACACCGAAGCGCAGTAGCGGCAACCATCAGACGCCTAGAAGCTCACGCACTGGTAGAAACCCGCAGTTCGTGTCGCCGAGCTTGGCCACTCGTATGCCTCAGACACAGACGGCGATGGCAACGAGGGCGTTTTTGTTACCTCCACCTTCACCCTGTGCTCTGCGAAGGCCACACCTACAAAAACAGGTGCATTCCAAGGTGTCAGGAGGTTCAACTCCAATCATTCCCCATAATCCTGGGATCATAAAGCAGGAATCTCCATCGGACAAGCAGAACACGAAACTGGACAAGTGTTGTAAGGGGGAAGATGTTCCCGGTTGCGAACCGGACGACGTGCCCCTTGGGGAGGACACGCCAATTCATCCAGCACAATGGAGTCCCAGTCGTCCAACCGTAGACAGTGGTCAGGGAACAAGTGAGCTGCGTGACATCACCTCCGACGGCGACGTGTCACAAGCAGAAGAGGAATATGCCTCTAGTCCCCTACCACCTTCTTCACCTCCCCCAACCAGCGCATTCTCGAGCCCCGCGAAGCATCACGACACCGATTTCAATACTCCGACCATAAACAACCTCGTCGTACCAGACTCTGACATTCTTCTGCCTTCCGCGAGCGACTCCGACGGATCGCGGGGGGCATTCGACACAACATGGCTCTCTGACCATGATGCATGTACAGCCTCGTGGCTTACTGACTCTGAGGCCAGCGCGTGGCTCACCGAGACGGAAGCGTGGCTGACTGACACGGAAGGAGGACCACTCCTGATAGACTCGGATGTTGCTTGGTTATCCGATTCAGATGCCGTCTTTGGGGACATGTCGTCGCTTCCACCGTCCTCTGCTTCGAACTGGCTCTCCGACGATGCAGACATCGATACCGACGGTGAATTTGGAGCGATGGAGGGTCGGGACAGTGGATTCGACGCTGCTGCGTTTGAAAGGGCGTTTGCGGCCCTCGTGGAGCGTGGAGGACGGAGTGCAGACAAGGATGAGGCTGGTGCCGATGCCAGTGTCGCCACGCACGGCACGAGGGTGGTCGAACCCGAATTTTGGAAATCAATGCAGCCACATTTGGGAGGGAACGTGATGAACGACGCGGGCACGTCGCCTGGGGATGTGGGTGACTCTGTTGACGAGGAAAAGGTTGCGCGAGACATCCAGAAGTTGCTCGACGGTATTGTTGGTACGTGAAATATAGATGATGAATATCGATGTAGTGTATCCAGTGTGTTGTTGAGGGAGCAAACTGTAGCGATTTCTCTCAGCTGTACTTATCTCAGATCTGACACTGTTCGAACCGAGGTTTCTGACCAGTTTTAACCGACGAAAAAGGAAATAGGCTATTCCCTTTTTCGTCGGTTAAATTTTTTTTGAGCTTGCCACTGGCAAACAGCCAGAATCTCTTTGGACGTTGCTCGGATAGCGTTCAAAGGGAAGATGATTGATGTAATTGTAACTACGTTGCGATGACATGAGGACGTGGTAGCACTACGAAAGGGGGGAGTCCGGAACGGGAGCTGATATGTAACGTCGTACTCCCGAAAGAGTAACTTGGTCACACGGAGAAGAGTTGTCGTGCAGTGGAATCACTAGATGAAGCTCTAGTATTTTCGAACTGAGGAGAAACTGGCAGAAGCTACAGGAATACGAGTATCTTTTATACCTAGAAGTCCTGTCATAAGAAAAGCTCATGTTCCTTGAAACCCTAGACTGTCGAGTTGAATCGGTGGTCACCAATGGTCAAGATTGGTTGTATGACATTGTGGTGTCAGAATACCAGGAACAAGCTTTGTGCAGACATCATTCACATCCTTGGCATCATTGGCTACACTCAAGACTTCATCACCCCAGCATGACTTCACATGTTTCTGCATATTCCCTGTGGAACATGCATCCTTCTTGTCGAGGTATTGTTTGATCTTTGTCTTACACCCATGGGCACTGCACTTGAACTCGTGAACCCGGCGGCCATCAAGTTCATAAATAACAGGGTTGGGATCGAAGAACACATAAACAGGTGAGGTCCAGTCGTTTTGCAAGCATCCTAATGATGGTTGATAAGTTTTTTTCGTCAGTGGAAAGCTTTCAATTTGGATGGGACATACTGAGCTGCTCCTCTGGACTTTCTTCCAATACCTCAACACTCGGTGAACACGATTGGGCACCTGACCCAATCTCAATGACTTCAGGAGATGATGTGCACTCTCTCTCCACCATTCTAACTTTCTGGACCTTCATGGATGTACAAACACCTGAGTCCACCTTCTCGTCCGAAATGTACTTGTATCATGTCAACATACAAGCTCTGAGCTTAACATCAGGTATGCGGTATGCAGTGTACAGTACATGGATGAGATCTGAGATCTGAGATAAGGATTCTATATACATCAAAAATATTTCAACGTCAGCCGCAGACAGTGTCAACCCAGTGTTCAATCACGCAGTATGACACTCAACGTTCGGTGGAGGCAGGTAACTGCAGTCTCTCTAAACAAAGCCTCGCGACAACCTCACCGTTCAGCGGTATGCTGTTCCCCTGGAACCCGTCTGGATAATTGATCGGTGGAACTTCGGGGTTGGTGAACGTCCTATAGAGTCCAAAGCGTGCGTACGAGTACGGCGGTTCAAGTGACGTCGTGAACGTGAACAGACGTAGCGATGTAAGACGGCGGTACATACTTGTCATCCCAAACACCATAATGCACCATCCCTAGCGCTCGTGTAGGGTACTCATAATCGCGTGTGAACCCGCCAGGGTAGAAGAACTCGATCACCGTCGATTTGGGGGAGGGTTTCATCCACATGAGGGACGTCAGCCCGTTACCATGCACTCCCATCATGATCTGTCCTCAAAAAATGGTTCCACAAGCAGGTCAACCCAGTCAATCAGACGTATCTCGGTGGTTGCTGAATGCCGTGCACTCACCGTCGTCCGCGCAGCTAACCCGAGTTGTTCCGCATGGGAGAGTTTGTCCATGCTCACGACATTCACCTCGACCCCATGCTTATCGCGCAACTTATACAACTCCTTCACAAGTTTCTCGTGGTCCTCCTGGATCAGCATACGTCGGCCCCAAGCCTGACGTGAGACGTAGGTGATGACAGGTTTCGATCTTTCATCAAACCCCTCGTCCAGCTGACTGAATTTGGTCACGGCACCGCGGATCATGGTCCACCAGTGCACACTTCCCGGCAGTGCAAACGCCTCGGAAGCGGTACGTCTCGTATTCTGGAAGGCTTTACCCTTCATCGCGGCTGAGCGATCGGAGAAAACGACACGATCGAAGATCACTGCCCGTCCCATCTCCGCGCGGTCTTGCCAATCCGCGGAGTATTCAGCAGTAGCTGAAGGAAAGCTACTGCGGAGAACCCATTGGTTCATCTTGGCATAATCTCTCCAACGGTCGGCTTCTGTGTGGACGAACCAAATGCGACGCAGGGCGGGGAGTGAAGATGATCCATCAGCAGAGATCGAAGGATCTAATGAAGAGTACGTCCGCCAGAACCCGAAGAAAAGCTCGGCAGACCAATGGTAGTAATGTGTGATGCTGAGAAAATGCAGCAACTCAACGAGGTCTTCTGCCGTAGTTAGAATCAACGTACTATTGGGGTGGATCGTTAATCATCCACTGGGTTGAATGTCAGACAAGGAGGGTTTGCTCTCAAGAATTACGCACCGTGGTTCCGTCTATGAGATCTGCACTGGTTCCAAATAGTTCTTCTGCTTCGTCGGTGGTGATAACGCAGAGTTCGCGGTCAGTTGGTAGACGGGCTGCGATAGCCTCGGCGCCGTTGGCTATCTTGAGGCCCGTCGACGTGATGGTCGTGCGATCTGGGACGGACTCTGGGTCGTCAGTGACGACAAAGACGGTCCCGTTCAGCAAAAACAGGTTGTCAAATATCGTCCAGCCTTGATAGAAGGGTAGGTAGTAAACCGGGTTGGGAAGCGGGTCACGCACCAGGGACATGAGAAACTATGGTCGTTGATGGCACTTGCTTGGAGGGCCATGTTATACGCGTGCGCCAACGCTCTGATTCGATAGACGAGACTTCGACGGCCTGCGAAGCAGACTTTAGATGAGAGTCGTATTTCTGGACAACTTTTTCCGGAACTAAGTGTGAAGCGCGTGACTCCCAAACACTAATGCCTGATCTAGACAGCGAGAAGAGTGCAAGGAGTAGGAGAGCGAGGAGAAGGCATTCGCGTTTGGTCGGCCTGAGCATCTAGCGTCAAGGTTGCCAGCTGAGCAGTCGAGAGAACAAACTGAACTGAGCAATGAGCAATGTTGACACTGGTTATGTAATAATTTGCTACATGCCACATCCGTGGCAACACCCGATACGGGCTGTGACCCAACCTCTACACTTTCCTACACAAACATAATCAAATCGCTCCCACTAATATTGTACACATGCAGCCTGTGCACCCGCCTCCTATGAGTGATGCTGAATATTATGCTTGACCCAGGTAGCCTGAGGCTAGTGTTGCCACAGTTCCAAACCAGCATTTTTTATATCATCAGTTTCATCATGGATCTAAATACGGGTGGAAATGCAGTTTCTAGAAGCAGCTATCAAGTAAAAAAATAACTATATGGATTGGCCCAGCCAATATAGTGTTATTCCATTTAATTTATTGTTGATTTCTCAAACCATTCTTAACCCTAATGCTACTTTTGGGCTGATATCTCATAAGTGACTGGATGTATGGCATCAGGAAAATGACAGTTTGCTTATTCACCCTTATCCACCCTTAAACATACTTATTTATTGAGCAGTGGAATTGTTTTTCTTTTTTCTTTTTTCAAAAAGTATTAGAGCATGCTAATCTCACACACTCTGGTGTTTTTGAAATTTGGCAAAAGCAAAACAAGTGAAAAAAGTACATTTAAGGTAAATAAGGAAGCCATCATTTTCCTGATGATATGCATAATATTATTGGTAGATAAAATTATAGGCTACATTTTATTCCCTGGAAGCATTACAATTCACAAAGAAATGGGCATGCTAGAAGAAAAACTGGCATCAAAAACCACAAAAGTGAAAAACTGGACTGTGTTGAATGGTAGATAGCCATATCTAGTACATAGTTCACACGCTCCATGTATTTAGGTACAAACTCAGCAGAGCTGAGTTCTAATCGATACTCTTACTTGATCTGCTACATCCCAGCCTAACTGCTAACCATCCAGGTATGTGAGTCTAAGTAGCAGCACTCCCTGTGCCAGTATATGCTGGTCTCAACAGGTTATGAGCCCTGGTACATGCTATACATGCTACCAACTCAGAATTTTGAGGTCACAATAACTGCACCTCAAACTGCCTGGATTAATCCTCCTTGCTGCACTATATGCACACTTGGATGGATGGAATGTTCACATGATCTGTGTGCTATATGCACTCTCAGTGTAAAAAATGCAACCCCTTTTCTATGAGGAGACTATGTCCCTCTGGAATTTGGGCTCTGAACATCTGTTCAGGAATGTGCGCTTTGCACCTCCATTTTTCTTCAGAATTTATGGCTAGTACTGATGTTTCAACCTTTCCAGAAATTTATACAATGTCTACCTCCTCCTCATTCAAGGACTTGCCTCATCTCAATGGCACCAATTACTGTCACTGGGCCTCCGACATGGAGGCATATCTTCATTCTCTGGGCCTCTGGTCTGTCCTCACCCATGTCAAACCCAACCATGTCTATGACACAGTCACTGGAACCGTCATCACTGATCGCACCAAGGTGATCAAAGCTTGGGAGGACTGCGATGACAAGGTCCTTGGGTCTATCAGACTCAAGTTAGAATCCCACATTGCCTCTTGCTTCAATTCCATTGTTGACTCCTCCAGCTTGTGGAAAGCACTAAAGAACACCTACTCAACCCCTACCATCACATCCACCTTTGCGGAATTCAAGATGATGTTGGATATCACCATTCCAGATGGGTCCCATCCAGCCCCAGCTTTTGCGAAACTGAATGCTCAATTTTTGCATCTCGAGGAAGTTGGGTATGTTGTATCCGACAAAATATAAATTATGATAGTCCTGTTGAAACTCCCGTGCTACACAGATGTCTTATTGCAGCTGGTCAACCAGACTGCCACCACCACCACCATGGCAGGTACCTTTGCCTCTACTTCTATGGCTGCTCAAAAAGTGGCCACTAATCTTGCAGAGCTCAAACAGCTCATTACAGCTGCCTGGCAACAAAATGCCACATGGCATAAGCCTGCACAAGAATGTGCAAACAAGATTTCCGCTGTAAAGCAGAAAGAGGGAGACCCCATGTTTGCCGAGCAACGTGCCAAGAAGAAGCAGGCTGAAGAAGAAGGTGCCCAATAGGGCAACAAAAAAGAAACAGATGAACCAAGGTCATCACTCCAAGGAGGGACAGGAAAAAGAGAAAAAATGTGTGCAGGCTTCTAATGCCAACATTGACTCTTCCACCTCCATGTCATTCATCTTCACCGCTCTGGTGATCTGCTCACCTCCCACCCCACCTACATTCTCTATGATGGTGGACCCTTGGGTCCTTTCTCACACCCCTGGCATGGACCACTATGGGGCACCTGTGTTTCCACAAATGTGGCGCACCATCTCCCTTGCTTGCCGCATGGACCTTGTTCCTATGGCCGAGACTATCTGGACTCTGCACCCCATTGTGAATCGCACGGCTCCCCAGGTCTCTCTTCCTGCCCCCATCCCGCTCCTTGCCCATATTGAGAAATTGTCTGCTAAACAAGTGGCAACCTCTTGGGATCCAGAGGACTGCATCTCCATGGGCTCAGAACCAGAACCGGAACTGGAACCACAAGTATTCAACTATGTCAATTACTATGGGGATGTTACAACTTGTCAGCAACCCCACTGGACACTTGTTTCTTTCTTCTTTTTCCTTCGTACTTGTCTTCGCTTACACTTGACTTGTACTTTAGTATTTGGTCATTGAGCCTTGCTGAATACCCTTTCCTTCCCAATCCAGTTGCTTCCTTTCCGATGATACGTCCCTTGATGATGACACATCCCTTTCTCTTACTCATCCTGTACCATAGGTGACACATCCTTCCCCTTTCAATGACACGTCCTTTACTCTTCGCCCAGGCTCGGGCACCTTATATAAACTGCGTCGTTATACACTTGTACCCTAGCTTGACCTACCTAGGAATACAAGCATATCTCCTCGCTCTCGTCTCCAGAAGTCTCTGTTCTACTTTTGAGTGAACACTGTGAATACTCCGGTGACATCTCTGTCACTCGACCCACCGGAAGACTACTCTTCTCACCCCTTCTGTCTTTGTGGAGAAGGATTTCTAACTACCCTGGACTCCCTTGACCTCGTTCTCTCTCATGTCTGACAGGCTCTTATCCAAGCTCGCCTCCAAGTCCAGTACCCAGATCTTGACATCCCTAAGCATGCTTGACAACACTCTTGCTTTTGCAAGATCAACTATTGTCCTTATCACCACCAATACTAGGCTTATCTAGGTCACACTCGCCCCTATCCGGGTCAAGCGTAACAGGGGAAGAAGCAATGGATGAGATGTTTGAGTATGTCCAACCATTATTCACTAATCTCACTGACACTAATGCACATAATTCTTTGCCACAAATTGTAGTACATTCATATTCATCATGTGTAGATAGCTCACAGACTATACAAACTTTTTCTGCACCTATAACAATGTGTGACAACTGTAATAAGGTCGATGGAAAGGGCAAACAATGCACTCATTAGCATGCGCATGAAATACCAACAGATGTCTGGTGTTACAGGCTAATATAAGCAAGTGCCATGCACTAGGATTACAGTGTAATCAAGGACAATTTTCATTTTTTTATCGTCCTTATGCTTCACTTTTCTTATCTATTCCTTTCAGACACTTTTATCTTATTCTTCTTAGAAAAG
>JBBPRS010000468.1:0-14073 GCA_038093155.1 Boletus huronensis
AGGTGCTGCCTGCTGTTCCACATCAGCCCCCCCAGCATCGTTGCCTTCATCGTCCTCCTCAGCAGGGAGGTCTGGGGCGATATATGGCGGCTCCTTTGGGGGTGGATCATGTGATGGTGTGGTTGGCATCACTGGGAGAGTGCGCTCATTGAAATCAGCCCGTTCTGAGATGATGGTGCGCTTCGTGGTTGGGTTGTAAAACTTCCAACCCTTGTAGCCACTTGGGTAGCCAATGAAGACACATTTCTCGTAGTGAGGACGCAGCGCAGGCCGTTTGTCCTTCTGGATATGGACATATGCAGTCGATCCCCACACTCTGAGGTGTGAGATGTCGGGTTTGCATCCATGCCAGAGTTTGTAGGGCATGGCATTGTCGAGAGCGCTGGTGGGACATCGATTCCACACATGCACGAGCACAGCAAGCACTTCGCCCCAGAATGCCATGGCCAGGCCTGACTCCTTCAACATGGCAGTGATCTGCTCAGAAAGAACTCAATTAGCACGCTCTGTGACTCCGTTTTGCTAGGGACGTGCACGAACTGTGTGCTGGCGCTCTATGCCACACTCCTGCATGAACTTGAGCATGGCCTTGCTCATATACTCGCCTCCCTTGTCGTCTCACAGGCATTTGATGCGACACTTTGTTTGGTTCTCTGCAAACGCCTTGAACTGCTTGAAAGCGTTGAAGACATCCGATTTCACTCGAATGGGCAGTACAAAGTGATACCTTGAGTAGTCGTCAATGAATGTGACCCAATAGCGATACCCAGAGAACATTCTGTAAAGTACTTCATGGACATCTGAGTGAACAAGCTCGAGAGGCTTCAAGGCACGAGATTGTGAGCTGAGGAATGGATTGGCATGCATCTTGCCAGCCAGGCAAGGTTCACAGATTGGGTCAGGCGACAACTTGCTGTCGAGCTTCATCCCAGTAACAAGATTGCGATCATGGAGTGATTTCACATCAGTAAGGTTATGGTGGGTGAGTCTGTGATGCCAGAGTGACAAATCAAGCACCACAGTTGTTGCAGGGCTTGCATACTCGCTCACTGGCTCAGTGGTCCCATCCAAGAATGCTACATTGTGGCTGTTGATGCTGGCAACGAAGAGAGGTGGTCCTGAAGGGCGAGAGAAGCTCATGTGCGTCGCATTGATGTGTACAACGAATGATGCATTGCAAGTAAGATATAGCACAGCAAGGAGGTTGTTGCGAAGGTCAGGGACATCCAGGACGTTGCTAAACTCGACCGCTCGACACCTTTTTCCAACTATGACTGGGTGGAACACCACAGATCCTACTCCAGCTGAATAAATGACTGTATTATCCGCGAGTTTGATTGGAACACGTTTGGGGGTGTAGTTGCGCAGCCAGTGACGATGTGGGGTCATATGAGAAGTGGCCCCCGAGTCTGCATTCCAGTCGTCGTCAGCATCAAGCAGGAGCGGCGAGAGGGGGTCAGAGGGGTCACTGGAACGAAGACTTGCATTTCCTGCACGTTCTACCACCTCCTGGGACTCTGTCGACACATTGGCAGCCTGTGCCTCGTCTCCCTTCTTCTCCTTGCCCTTCGGCGACTTGTAGTACTTCTTTGTGTGCTGCAGGGCATAGCACTTGCATTGGCAGTGGCCAGACTTCTCACAGAACAAGCAGGGCATGTTGGGGGCGCATTTACAGCCTGAAGACAACGAGGAGAGTGCTGAGTTTGTTGGCAGGGCATCAGGATGAGGTTGGCGATGGATTTCCTCTGTCTGGAACACAGCCTTCACCTTGTCCTTATCCAAGTCCGTGAGGAGCGCAAGGGATGATGTGAAGTGTGCAAAGTCAGGTCCTAGCGCTCAAATCATCGCCATGCACGTCAGCTCATCATCGAGAGCCTTCAGGTCGAACTTGGAGCTGCGCAAATCTTGTTAGATTCTGTGATTGTGCACCCTTGTGCAGTTATTCTTACTTGGTTTGCTGTGCCACAATGTGGCGCATTGTTGTTGTGTGTTTGTTGTTCGCTCCTACAGTAGTCAGAGTCCACTGTCTTCACTTTCCTCAGTTTCTGACAGTGGACTCCAGCTGTGAGATTCCAGCTGTTTAACATAATTATCCCATTGTGGACAAAGAAATGCTTTCGGTCATGCAAGCCCTAGAGCAATGGCACCACCATCTAGAAGGTGCTCGGCAACCATTTGAAATATGGAACTATCACGCCAATTTGCAATGGTTCATGACTCAGCAGGATCTTAACTGACGCCAAGCATGTTGGGCAATGTACTTGTCCCACTTCAACATGACTTGGCATTACAAACCAGGAAAGACCATGATGAAACCAGATGCTCTCTCTAGACGAGAAGATCACATGGATAGTATCAAGGACGATAACAAGGGTGTCACTGTTATCACCCCGGACAACATCAGATCTACGATCCTGATTGCGGATGAAGGGGCTATTATTAAACAGAAAATCTTTAACGCCACATGCTTGCTCAGCAAAGCGGATGTGCAAAGGCTTCAGAAGAAACATACCATCAGTGAAGAGCATGATGGATGTCTCTACGACTCTTTCAGATGTATCTATGTGCCAGATTCCAACATCCTTAAGATGGAAATATTGGAGAAGCATCATGATTCTCCCCTAGCAGGACATCCCAGTTATGAGAAGACTTTAGATCTTCTTCAATGTTACTATTATTGGCCAGGAATGGCTATATTATGCAAAGATTATGTTGCTAGATGCAAAACATGCCAATGTTTCAAAAGCGGAAACACAGCCCCAGCAGGCTTGTTACGCCCACTCCCTATTCCGAATACCCCGTGGGAACACATCACAGCCAACTTCATTTCGGGACTTCCTGATTCCCATGGTTATACTTCTATTCTCATGGTAGTGGATCGCCTCTCCAAAGAGGTAGAACTGATTCCCTGCCACAACACATGCTTGGCCCTAGACACGGCCAAACTCTTTATGAATAACATTTGGAAGCACCACGGCCTTCCACGTTCTATTACATCTGATCGCGGACCACAGTTCACCGCTAAGGTTATGCAGGAACTTAACCAAGCACTCAGAATCTCTACCAAACTGAGCACTGCCTTCCATCCTCAAACGGATGGACAATCTGAGATTGTAAACAAGACAGTCGGCAAATTCCTTTGCATGTTCTGCTTCAACAAGCAAGAATCATGGTTGGATTGGCTTTCCATCGCTCAGTTCTCAATAAATAACAATAAATACGTGTCAACCAAGAAAACTCCATTTGAGGTCACATGATCATATGTGCCACATATGGGCATAGAGCCCCTACCTCAGAACAGTGCACCAGCAGCACAGAAGTTCACTGCAGAAATGGCAGAAACCATAGATCAGATGCACAAAAACATGGAAAAAGCTCAGGAAAATATGAAAAAACAAGCGGACTCCAAGAGATCCACCAGCCCATCCTACGAAATCGGCCAGAAAGTCTGGCTATCTACTAAAAATCTGCGCTTGATGCGCGCTTCCAAAAAGCTATTGGAGAAATGGCTTGGTCCATATGAAATTCTCCAAATTATGCCAAACATAATAAAACTAAAACTCCTGAGATCACTTCAGATCCACCCAGTCGTTAACGTATCACAGATCAAGCCATACAAAGACTGCTTGGAAGAACAGTCCTCCAACCAGCCGGGACCAGTGCTAGTCACTGAGGACTGCGACAATGAATGGGAGGTCAACTATTTAGTTGACTCTCGGATGAAAAACAAATGGCTCAAATACTTAGTCCACTAGAGGGGCTATGACGAAACAGATCGTACATGGGAACCTTGTTCAAATCTTGCAGGTGCTAAAGAAGTGCTTAAGGACTTTCACATGACCCACCCATCAGTGCCAAGGGCTCTGAACATCCCATCCGTCGATTTTCTTCTTTTCTTCGGTAAACACCCAGAGTCGTTAACCACTATGTAGTCAAAGCATGAACCCTTCAATTGCCTGGAAGTCGATCCATAGAGAGGGGGTAGTGTTACAGTCATAACAGGTTATATCAGACTTTCCCACAAGTCTATCTATTTTTCCCGATTTTACTTTTATTTATTTTTCTAAGAAAAAGGCAGCTTTAGTGGTAAGGCCTACGAATCACAATGCTATACAGCGGACAATGTTATCTTATCTTATCTGATTAGATCTAAACACCAGTCAAAGTGACTTGGTCGTTCTTCTCCTTTCCCTGATCTGATCTACGATCTGGATCTTTCCCCATATGGTTATAGTAGTCACATGGTAATCTCCATCGACTTCTCTTCTTATGTTAATCACCACTCATGCTTCTCTTCCATTTCATCACACATGCCCCATGCACATGTTATGCTTCCATTCCAGCACTGCCTATTTAATCTCTGTTACCCTAGACCCTACATCGGTAGATCTAGCATACACATGTACATACATATCCATGCATATATAAGCCCAGAGACTACGACGAGGATTTCCTCAATCTAGTTCTCTTGGGAATTTCCCCCCAAAGAGATCCACTTGATCCCTCTTCTTCTCTTAAGCCTTTAGTTTGGTTGTAGGTTTGCCTTGAGTTAGTTCACTCTTCAGCCATTTCAGACGCGTGCAAGGAGTGTGGTCAGAATAATGTGGTGAGCTGTAGCATCCTTCTTGTGCCATTCAGTCATGTCCATCTTGTACTTTTCGGCTTTGAGTTTCTCATCTGCTGTGGTTGGTTTCCATGCTGGAGATTCGCCAAGTGATGGGTCCATTGGTAGACTTTTGGTTCCGTCAAGGTAACCACTCAGGTCTTGCATTTGGAGTGTGCATATGAGTCAGAATTTCCAAGAGGTTCATTCTTTTTCAGTGACATTGAGTTTGGGAATTTTAAAATCTTCCGGCTTCGACAAGGACATGATTGCAGGTCTTCAGGTTGGATTTCTACTTTTGGTCTACTTAGGCTTTTGAGCCAGGGCTCATAACCTATTGAACACAGTAGGACTTAGTCACTGTAGTAGACAGTTACTGAGGTGTGTAGCATACAAAAAGGAACAACTATGGTCCGATGTAATTATGTAAGCAATGTACTATCATTTGTATCATATAGAAATCCTACACACTGATCCCCCCTGCCCCAGATCCCCATCAGACACTGGACACGTCATCAGAAACACAGGATGAGTAAGAAAGAAAGGACACGTCATCGTCAAGGGATGTGTCATCAGGAACAAGATAAGGAAAACAAGATGGGAAGAGGAAAGGTGAGATACTCCCAGCAAGGCTTGATGACTGGATGTTAGAAGTATAAGGTAAGTGTAAGTGGGACGAGTAAGAAGAAAAGAGAAACAAGAGATAAGGAAGAAGTGTCCAGTGGGGTTATGAATGAATCGTAACAATCTCAATCCCCCTCAGATGCCTTCAACAGTGTCTTCATCCTAATCATCTTGGCATAGTGTCTCTTCAACAGGTACTCTGCCTTGACCCGTTCCCCCCCCTCATTGAAGGACATCCAACCCTTGCCCATGCCCTACTTCCATATGCAACTGGCCCAGCCAAGGATGCAACACTCCTTTGCCTAGACCTTTCTCCTCCTATATTGACGATGTGGACAGACCTAAAGCATGGATGAACGACTTGGGATCTCCCTGGGCAGAATCTGCAGAGATCTATTAAAAGGTTGTTTTTGTTGTGGACTTGACTCTACTGCAGGGGTAATGTTACAATTCATTTGTAGCCCCAGATGCTCTTCTTTTTCTTCTAGTTTTCCCCATATTCCTCTTTTCTTTTGTACTTGCTCTCACTCATACTTACCTTGTACTTTTAGTACCCAGTCATTGAGCCTCGCTGGGTATCTCTCTCTAATTCCATTACTTTGTTCCTGATGATGTATCCCCTGGTGATGACATGTCCTTTTGTATTGTTCATCCTGTACTTTTGATAAAACATCCCTTTGTTGATGACACGTCGTTTACCCTTTGTCCAGGCTTGGACACATATAAACTCCTTGCTGTACTCTTGTAACCCTAGCTTAACCTACCTAGGAAATACAAGCAACTTACTCACTCTCACCTCTTGAAAGTCTTTGTTCTACTTTTGGGTGAACACTGTGAAACTCTCCAGTGACATCCTCATCACTTGACCCACCAGAAGCTTACCACTTCTCGATTCTCCTGTCTTTGTGCAGGGGACTATTTCACTCTGGACTTCCTCATCCTCATCCTCACTCATGTTTGACAAGCCCTTGCTCAGGCTTGTCTCCAAGTCCAATATCTGGACTTAGACTGAAATGGCTCCTAAGGCTAATCTATGCCTGGGGAAAACCAAACCAACAACCTGACTATAGGATCTCAAGAGGAGGACTAGCCTCAAGAGGGGGGAACTTAGGGGATTGAGTGGGACTCAAAGGAGGGAAAGAACTAGACTGGGGACTCAGTGCTAGTCTCTTGGGTTTATATATTCATACTAAATTAAATACATGAGGAGATCTGATCTACTTTTAGATCTGGATCTGTGGCAGCTAATTAAATACAAGAGGCAAAGGCATGGATGCAAACCTGTGCATCAAATGGAAGAGAAGCATACATAGCCATAAGGCTGTGGGAAGGAGATTAAATACATGCACATCACACTAGGTGTGGCAGGATATGAGAAACATGAGTAAAACATAAGGTGATGTGGAATGGAAGCATAGTAATGTGAAAAGAAGAAAGAGTACATAGCTTTTATGATCAGATGACAAATCTGATCTAAGATCTAGAGAAGGGAAAATGTTCTAAGTCCAAAAGATTAGATAAGATGAAAGATCAAGATTGTCTAGATCATTGATATGAGCCATAGTGGAGTGATAAGGCTCCAGGTGAGTAAGATATGATTAGATAAGAGAAATAAATAAATGATAGTGTCCCTTGTATGGTTATGAGTGCTGGGCCTTACAGAGTTAAATGCCCTTTTCTAAGAAAAACAAGATAAAAGTGTCTAAAAAAAGAGATAAGCAAGAAAAGATCATAAGAATGAGAAAAATAAAAATTTGTTCTTGATTACACAGTAATCCTAGTGCGTAGCACTTGCTTATGTTAGCTTGTAACTGTTACGATCAACCCAGATAGGGATGAGTGTAGACTTGATAACAAAAGTCAAGGACGAAGAGTTACTGATCTGCTGACTTGCAGAGACTTCAGAATGATTGATAGCTGCACTTCAAGCATTGAATACTAGCTCGAAGACAAGTTCAAGAACGAGAGCAAGTGGAAGACGAAGGTTGAGGTGACAATCGTATTCAGCATCCACTCGGAAATAGGACAGGGACTTAGAGAGGAGGGAAGCAGGAGTAGGATTCCAAGTGTAGTACAACAAGTATGCTTGGGGCTTAATACTGGGAGCGGGGAGTTGTAGGGAGAATCGAGTAAGACTAAGCTAGGGAATCGAAGAGGAGGGGGTGGGGGTTTATATAGACTAAGGTAGCACTGCCACCTGGGCAGAGGGGAGACTGAGGGTCAAGGGCAAGGGTCGAGGGCGAGGACAAGTATAGTAATGAGACGCAAGGGGAAGCGATTGGGATTGGGAGATCACAGAGATGAAAGACTAAAGGGGAAGGCTTACATGGGCGAAGGGGAATTAGAAGAGAATCATGCATAGCCCCTGGGCAAGGGTATAAAGAATGACATGGCTGGGGTGACATGTCCATGAGGTGACGTGAACAAGGATGACACGGCTAAGGGGTGATGTGGCCAAAGGATGATGCAATCAAGGGAATATGAGGATAGATAATGGCCTGGTCAGAGGGAGTCTTAGCGATGGAAAGATGGGTCATTGGGGTGGTTGAGGAGCACACGTGGGAGGGGTAGAAGGGAAAAGATGGGGTGGTACCAATGAATCGTAACAGTAATATAGACATTCCCAAGCATGCTAGGCAGCATTCTTGTTTCTGCAAGATCAACTATTGTCTGTACCATCACCAGTACTAGACCAACCTAGGTCTACACTCACTCCTATCCAGGTCAAGTGTAACATGAAGACAATGACAAGAGCCCCACCCAAACAAGGTACATGCCAGACAAAGACAATGACAAGGAGTACAAATGAGACTGGGAAGTAAGGTACCAGGGAAACTATGAGGCCTATGCAGTAGAGCACACCCCCAAAGAAGCATGGTTAGCTTGGATGAACTGCAGGGAAGTAATGAATGGAATATACATACCAACAAAGAAACTGGTCACCACTACCCCACAAAAGAATGAAGTTGTGCTACCTGAACGGTATGCTAACAGGACAGAGCACTGCAAAGAGAGAGAGCAAGGCCAGCCTATGGCCAGGAGATGATCAGAAGAAGCTGAGCACAGAAAGAACAACTTACCACCAACCAGGAAATACCATGAGCAAGGAAAGGGAAAGACCAAAGAAGGCAACAGACCAGAGAAGCTGTCTGGCACTAAGACATCATGGCAGGAGAGAGAGACTGATAACACAAGAGTGTCAGTACCCCCGATGATGCGAAATGATACAACAGAATGAGCAATTTACCACAACTGAAAAGTAAGACCAACCAAATGAGAGGCCCCCCAGTCAGGCGTGCAGACTGTGCAAGATCCCAGGGCAGCAAGCCCAACTCACAATATTGACATGATAGATAGTATGAGAAGAGAGACGAAAGGCAAAATGAATGGAAGTAAAGAACTAATCAGGACCGAATCTAGTCACAAATTTAAAGTCCAACTGGTGTCTTCTTTGTAGGACAAGCAATAGGAACTGGATAGATTCTTAGCTCCCCCAGACGTGTGCTTTACCTTCCACAGATGATACACTATTAGCTAGGGATATAGTTCTCCTAGATGAAACAATGCTAGATCAACTAGAATTGGGTCAGTGGGATACTTAGTGTGATCAGTGATGTGGGTTGTTTGCCAATCTCCAACAATGTTGAGAGAATTGGAATTGACAGAAAGTTCTTGTGTGGTTGTCTGGTTAGTACAAATTCTATAGTGTTTACACATGAAATGTATACTAGTCAACAGTGTAAAGTGGCTAGATAGATTGCAATAATATTGCTGGTAAAGTTTGGATAAGGTTATCCTGTGAAAGCTATTAGCTTTGTGGTGCTAATCCAATAATATGGTGGATTGTCAAGATGTTGATATGTTCCAAGTTACTTGGAGTTCAGTCAGACATTCACTTAGTTCAGTCAGATGGTTATTGAAATACGATCTTATTGCGCAACTAAGGAGTTTGCAATTGAGGCTTGCAGTTGGATTTACTATCACTTATCCCCTTGGGTGGATTGTTAGAAGATGGAAATTAGTCTGGTAGACTTAAGGTGTTGGGGATCTTTTCCCTTTTGTTGCCCTATGTAGGGTTTTCTCCCAAAAGGTATCCTATTACACTTGTCCTCTGTGGGTACAAGTCTTTACTCCTAACAACTTATCTAGCAGTCCTAGAAGATGGGAATTGATCATGCACTAGGCCCTCTGTGGGTTACCTGTGGAGGGAACTCCTTGATCTTCAAGATCAGATGATCTTTGATTTTTAAGATGGAATCTCTTAATTATAGAATTTTGTGGCTTCAAAAGCTCTCCTTTTATAGGTTATTATAGTGGTTATGCTCTATTTTTAGCCAAGATGACTCATTATGACTCATGCTGTGCAGTGGCTGTGCAGTACATGGTTACAACATTACTTTCGCTTGCTAGCACTTAGCTATGTACATAATAATTTAAAGAGATATTCAGCTATGTACTATCCTGTAGTAACAAAGCTATGGTTTTGGGAAATTGTTGATTTCTCCTCAACCTTTGGGTGAAATAATACAATCAAATTGGGGATGATGGGTCATACTAAGGGTTATATAGCCCTAAGTGTTCTAAAGATTTCAACTGTAGGAAGTGGTAGAATTTATTCTCCTTGGGTGGTAGCTTCTGACTTTTCATGCAACTTGTTTGATGCAGGTCATCCACAGGGAATGAAATACAATTGCCCTCGGTTGTCCTATCTCTCAGGAGTGGGGTGCTGTATGGTGGTATGACACTCCATTCACAGCTCTCTCTCCACTAGATGAGGTACTTTCTTCATTCTCCAGTTCTGGTGACTCTCCACTTTGCATAAGAGAACTCACAGTCTTTAAAAAGGCTGCTGAGAGAAGGGGTGCAAATGGGGGTGCAAGTAGGTTGGTAAGGTCTATACGGTGTGGTCTTGCTGAATGGCCAACAGGGTCAATTATCCTGGCTCACTCATGTAACAGATCATGCATTCTATTGTATCTTGTATGGTTATGAGCACTGGGCCTTACAGAGTTAACTGCCCTTTTCTAAAAAGAATATGATAGAAGCATCTGAAAAATAGAGATGAGAAAGAAAGACACATAAGGGTGATAAAAATGAAAATTTGTCCTTGATTATGCAGTAATCCTAGTGCATAGCACTTGCTTATGTTAGCCTGTAACATCAGCCATCACCCAGAAAGGAAAGACTTATGGCAAACATGCCTATAAGTCATTTCACCTCCACGTTTACACCCAAGCATGTTGTGGACTATAACAGCACCCCACTTAACCACAATCACCTTTAATCTGCATCCAATCACTACATAAACCATATCTGAACACAAAGAACCACTTGGGGTGGATCCTCCCCCCCATCATTCAAAACTCAGATCATGATATGGATCACCATCTCTCTTGAACCACTACACACCTTACCCCAGTTACTAGGAACCTGCCAGCACATCACTGGCTTCATTCCAAACCTACCCCATGTCTTGTACCCCTTCACCAAGACTGAGTAAGCAAGTACCCGCCCTCTCCATTTCTAGCATTGCCAATACAAAAACCATAGTAGGACTACATCTGACTGTTTCAAGTCACCAATGATGGGAGCTGCACAGTGTCCACCCCCCTTTTTTTTCTTCTACATACTATTATCACAACACTATCAAATACTTCCCCCTAAATTCTGTAGCCCTATCTTGTCCTGTAGTGATATTTGTACACCACATGAGAATGAGATGGGTGATTGAGCACAAATGAGCATGACCTCATTAAACTCACAAATGAGTGAGAACTTGGTAAACTAAGATCTAAGCAAAGCTTTTATTCAGCAACAACATGACTGAGCGAAACCTTGGTAAACTAAGCTAATGGTACATATGAGTGCAACACTTAATAAACTAAGATATGAGCAAGAACTCAATAAACTAAGAGCAAGTACCCAAATGACACACATGAGTGCAACCCTCGGTAAACTAAGGACCCTAGTTTGATCCTGTAATCAAACCCAGTGAATTCTATTCTGTTTCCTGCAATTAGACAATAATTCAGGGAGTTGCAACCCTCAGACTAGTCATGAAGAATCCTGCATTCTGTTATGATTCATTGGTACCCCCACTATCTTTTCCCCTTCTGTCTCTCCTGCGACCCTCTTGACTGCCCCAATGACCCATTCCCCCCATCACTAAGACTCCCTTTGACCGAGCTATCTTCCATCCTCATATCCCCTTGGCCACATCATCCCTTAGCTGCATCATCCCCGGCCACATCACCCTTTGGCCACATCACCCCTGACCATGTCATCCTTTGGCCATGTCACTCCAGCTGCATCACCCTTGTACCTTTCACCCACAGGCTATGCATGGTTCTCTTCTAATTCCCCTTCGCCCATGTAAGCCTTCCTCTGTAGTCTTTCATCTCCGTGATCTCTCAATCCTGATTCTTTCTCCTTACGTCTTGATTACCATACTTGTCCTCACCCTCTGCCCTTGCCTGTTACAGGCTAACATAAGCAAGTGCCATGCACTAGGATTACAGCATAATCAAGGACAATTTTCATTTTTTATCGTCCTTATGCTTCACTTTTCTTACCTATCTCTTTCAGACACTTTTATCTATTCTTCTAAGGAAAGGGCAGTTAACTCTTAGTAACTCTATACAGAGAGACACTTTCTATTTATCTTCCTATCTAATGATATCTTAGACCCATGGAGCATTATCAACTCCACTATGGCTCATATCAATGATCTAGATGATCTTGATCCATTATCTCATCTTATCTTTTGGACTTAGACATTTTCCTTTTTATAGATCTTAGATCTGATCTGTGATCTGATCACCAAGGCTATGTCTTTTCTTCTTTTGCACAATTACCTTATGTTCTCCTCCTTTATTTAATTAGCTGCCATAGATCTAGATCCAAAGTAGATCAGATCTGCCACATGTATTTAATATAGTTTGAATATATAAACCCAAGAGTCTAGCACTGGACCCCCAGTCTAGTTCTTTTTGGATATTTCCCTCCTTTGAGTCCCACTCAGTTCCCCCCCAGTTCCCCTCTTGAGGCTAGTTTCCCTCTTGAGATCTATAGTCTTTAGGTTGTTGGTTTGGTTTGCCTTAGGCCCAGTTAGCCTTTAGGAGCCATTTCAACGACAGCAACTTCATTCTCACTGCCCTCTCTTTATTGCTCTTCCTAGCATTCCAATGAAGCGATGGGACCCTCAGCCTCTCACATGAGAACATTCTCAAGCAGATACCAGCTACAATTGAGAGTGCTCTCGCCAAGTTTAAACTCAACTACAAGACTATCGTGTTTGCCATCTGTGCTTGCCATTGCACCTATGCACCGACTTATGCCCCCGGTTCCAATGTACCGATCTACCCTGAATTTTGCACTCATTGCCCAACTCCCAAGACCATTTGTGGAGAACCACTGTTGAACATACGTCCAAACGGTGAATGTGTTCCATAGAAGACCTTCATTTACCATGACTTCAACGACTATCTCACCAGTCTCCTCTCCTGATGGGATATAGAAGTACTCATGGATCAGTCTTGCGACATACTTGCAGCTTCCCTATTGGAACCTCCTCCCCGCTTCGTCAAGAATCCCTTTGAAGCCCAGTTCCTTTGTGAATTCAGTGGCCCAATACCAGGCAAGCTCTTCATTGACAGAGGTGATGAAGGGCGGTATGCCTTTGCCTTACATGTTGATTTCTTCAACCCTAAGGGGATGAAACTATGAGGGGCGAAGACATCATCTGGAATAATCTCCATGGCATGCTTCAACCTACCCCTCGATATAAGGTACAAACCAGAAAACTTGTATCTTGCTGGGATCATCCCTGGCCCCAGCCAACCCTCACATGAAAACCTCAACCACTATATTCACCCACTCATCAATGACCTCACAATTTCTTGGGAGAGAGGTGTTTACTACTCTCGAACAGCTAACTATCTCCATGGATGTACCACCAGAAGTGCTGTTGCACTTACCGTTTGTGATCTCCCCACTGCCTGCCACATTTCCACATTCGCTGGTATCCAAAGCCACTTCATCTGTGGGGTATGCAACTGCTATCACAAGAATAGCTATCGTCAGGTGGATTTTGAGAACTGGGTACCCCACGATAAGGACACACTCCACCATCATGCTAAGCAATGGAGGGATGCCCCCTCAACTGCTGAATGAGAAAGATTGTTCAAGGAGTACAGTTTTCATTGGTCAGAACTTTGGCGACTACCATATTGGGACCTGTTATGATTTCCACTGAGCATGTGATCTAGCCCGCTCCTTTTTCTTCTTTCTCACCTCGATCCTACCCCTCCCACCCCCTCTTGCCTCACCCTTGATCCTCCTGCTCCCTCCCCTCTCACTCTTACCCTCTAGTCCTCGATCACCTAGTCAGTACCCCTCCCACTCAACCCTCCACCTAACCAAATACCTCCCCTCTGCCTCGTCATCACCTAGCCATGTCACCACCTAGCTGCATCATTGCCTAGTCACATCACCGCCTAGCCACATCATTGTCTAGCCATGTCATCCTCCCCTGCCATGTCACCCCTCCATGTCACCACCTCAAGGCCAGTCCTCGGATCTCTAGATCTGGGATGGTGATCATCTCCACATTGAGTGGAGCTGGATGGTACAATTGTTGTGGAAGGTGCTGTGGTACTGGAGCCATGATGTGGCGCCATTGAAAAGGGTCGATGCAGGGTAGATTGAACTGGCCAAACGACATGTTTGTCTAGTTGAGCAGGATACTGGTGGACTACAAAAGGATCATCGTGTTCTAGCTCTGGAGTATTCAGAGGAGTATAGCAATAGCCAGGCAACTCAGGTGGCTGAGGTGGCTAAGAAGGAAG